>PVKA01002392.1:0-68269 GCA_004027165.1 Ctenomys sociabilis
AAAAAAAAAAAAAAAAAAAAAAAAAAGAAGGGAAGAATAGGGTTGGGGAGATAGCTAGGGATCTAAGTGCCTGCCTGGCAGGCACAGGGACCCAGGTCCGATCCCTGGTATCGCAAGTGGAAGCCTGGATGTACTAGGTCAGCCACTAAAACTGGGCGTGATGCACGTGCCTATAATCTCAGTGCTGGGGAGGCTGAGACAGAGGGTGACTATGAGTCTGAGCTGTGTAGTGAGACCCTATATCAAATAAATACATAACTAAATAGATGACAGCTGGTTAAGGCCTGGAGGAACACAGATGATGAGGAAAGCTGTGTTATGAAGGCATCTTCTTTACTCTGCGTCACTATGCCTGTCCTATGGATGGGGTCTGTGGGGAGGAAGGGGAGGAAGAGGGGCCAGGGATCACAGAGAATGTGTAAGGGGTACTCACCAATCCCAGCATGCACTGTGACTCCTGGATGGCCCCACAGCAGCCCAAGAAACCCACCACCACCATGAGGACCCCGGCTCCAATCAGAATGTAAACGCCTAGGGGGAAGAAGAACACACAATGCAGCCATCAGTCTGCAGGCCCCAGCTTTTCAAGTTTCTCCTTTTGTCCTCTATGCAACTTCGACTTTGTGTCTCCCACTCTTCACCGTCCTGACTCAGGGGAGAAGTGTGCTTGCTTCAGTCTCTGCCATCTCTGTTCCTGCTTTGAACCACAGGGTGTTGTCAGAACATGCAGGAAGGTTGGGGACACTGAACACCCATGGCCCAGGAGACCGGCTCTGCCCGGCTCCTCTCAGGGACACCCCTGTGCCCGGCTATTGAGCATGTGTGGTTGGAGGAACACCCATGGCACACGCTGGCCAAGGGATATCTGTCTTCCTCTAGCAGAAAGGTTACATCTGGGTATAAGAAGCTCCTTGCTGCAGCTCCACCATCACCAGCCACGGTGTGGCTTCTGCTGAGACATATCTTCTCTCAGGGCCTCAGTTTCCTTACCTGGTTAAATTAACAGGGTTGACTATTAGACAATTCCAAGGCCTCTCCACAGCATACTGAGGAGAGCTTATAGCTGCAAAGTAGCTACTTCAGATAAAGGGTGGAAAGGATCTTTCTTGCTAACAAGAGGGTGAGAAACACCAGTACTAGGCTTTCAGTTAGAGAGCCTCAAAAGATGCAAATACAGAGGACAAGGGGAGAAACCTTGGCCTCCTCTGGTCTGCACTGCGCCAAGGGAATGCCCAGAGGGGCTCATCCTACAGCTGCACTCCTGAGGGAAGCTACAGCTGTCCTACGGGATGACCCCTGCGCAGAGACTGCAGAAAGCCTGTGTGAACCCCAGAGGAGTCCCAGCACCCCCCGCCCCCGGCAGGTACGTCCCATCAAGGGCTGCCTCAGACTCTCAGAACACCTGATTTTGACAGCTCTGTCTATGTAGATGTTGTTTAATTTCTCTGTACAAGTTATTTATTTTTGTCTTTGAGACAGGGTCTCACTATGCAGTTCAGGTTGGCCTTAAGCTCACTTTATAGCTCAGGCTGGTCACAACAATCCTCCTACCTCAGCCTCCCAAGTTCTGGGATCACAGGCATGCGCCACCATGCCCGGCTTTATTTATTTTTTTAATTCAGCAAAACAAGAACAGTTGGGCTGGAGCTACAGCTCTGTGGCAGAGCACTGGCTTAGCATGTAGGAGATGAGACTCTGTGTTTGATTCCCAGCATGTATGTATGCCTACAAACATGCACACACACATAAGGGCTACTGGGAGGGTTAAATGATATAATTCACATTCACCGCCTATGCTAACTCCTAACCTCAATAATCCAACACATAGGTGACAGTTATTGTTATTATTAATGTATTTAGTACAGCGTCTCACTACACAGATTGGATTTGTAGTGATTCTCCTGTTTTCAGCCTCCCAAGAACTGGGATTATAGGATTGTGTCACCATGCCCAGTCTCAGTGAGCCCTGGGGGTGGGGCCAGCAGGGCAGACCAGGGATTGAATCCTGGTCGCTGTGCCTGCCTAAGCAGGGGCTTTAGTCTGCTGAGCTGTCTGGCTGGCCCAAGATAAGTAACAATTATTAATAAGCACAATAATGGATTTTGTATACTTGATGTTCTTTATATTGTCCTTTAACTGCAGTCAGAGAAACTTGCATACAGGGCTGTAAATGAGGATGACAGTAGGTGACAGTGACCTCACTTTAGTGACCTTGGTGTGGGGCTGAAAACGTGCCGGCAACAAACCTTGAGGCCCGCCCACCTGCAGCTGAGCCAATGGGCAGTGCCGAGCAAGCACACAGGTGGCACTTGTGCCTCTCCCTTCTCCCCCACATCTGCCGTGATGTCAGGTCACGTGGACTCCTGGCAAAGCCCAAGTCAAATGAATGCGGGCATTGTTCCTGCGCACACCCAGCCCAGACTGGCAAGGGGACAGATGCAGCTTGTCCTCCAGTCACCCCTCCCAAGAGCTGTGGGCCCGCAGGCAGACTTGAAGACTGGCGTTTTGCAGCACAGCCCCATGCACGGCAGGCCTAGGGGAGCCACTCTCTTCACTTAGTCCTACATGGAGATGCCAGCTCGTGAGGTGGCAGGACAACCCCCCCCCCTCACAGGGACGAGACACCTCTGTGAGTGCTGGAACAGCCGCTGAGTAGCTGTAGGAACTAAGAGGTCAAAAGGCTTTTCAAGCACATGAAACACACGGTGGGAGCAACACACAGATGTGCGTTCCCTGCATCCATATCCCAGCACAGAAGCCTGGCAAGCCAGGCAGGAGCCAGCTGGTTGGTTCAGCAGCAAGCGACCTACAGCAGGAAGGAGCATTCCCCATGCAGCAAAGGAACAGTCTCTTGACGGGCCACTCGGTACACATGAAATTTTCACTTTAGGGCTCTGCAGAGGAAGATTTTAAAATGAAAGGGCTCACTGGCTTTAACTGGGACCTAATTTAGCTCTCTCCAGTGCAGGGTGAGTCATGCAGCACCAGCAGCCAACAAGGGCTAGAGGGCTGGATAGAACGCTCAGTAGAGTAAGTGCTTGCCTGGCAAGCACAAGGGCCTGAGTTCAATCCCTGGTCCCCACCCCAAAAAAAAGCCAGTGTGGGCGGTCACCTGGAAGCAGGGCCTCTGCTCCTGGTGGTCACAGAGCCACTGCAGAGCTTGCTGGCAGGGGCTGCTACTCACTCTCTCGTGGTGCTGGCACGGGGCCCAGGGCCTCGTGAAGCCAGGAAGCACCCTGCCACCAAGACAGGCATGCTAGCCTCAGGTTTGCTCATTTCTCTTTGCTGCATTCGGCCATCCCCCAAGCCGCTTAGCAAGGCTAGTGATGCCAACGACAAAGCACTCCCCTCTATAAAACAAGCAAATGTTAGCTTTCTGTCTGACTCATGGAAAAAGTTACTCCTCCCAGGCCTTCTTGACAATTACCATGTTCAATTGCTTAGGGGCTGTTTATCCTGCCTTTTTCCAGCCTGACATTATAGGCTGAGTAAAACAGAACAAAACAAAACAAAAACCAGACTAGAGTGGCAGTATTGTACTCGAGTGTCCCTTACACAGGAAGGGGGCTCGTGCCCACTCTGTAGCATGGGCCTCAGCGCAGGCTGAGGAGGACGTGGCAGCCTCCTGGTGTGCCCCAATGCCACCTCAGGAACAGCACTGTGGGAGGGGGACAACTTCTGCCTGTGCCTTCAGGTTCTTTGAGGTCACTTACCACTTCCACGTGGGCCGATCTGGGGTTCATAGGAACCCAAATTCTGCCTTGGAACTGGTCCCTTGCCTCCTTGTCCCCAGTAATAAACAGCACAGAGCAGTTCCACTTGCTGGGCAGTCTTTCACAGAGGGGCGGCCACATGTCAGTTATCCCGTGTCAGGTGGGGAGGACAAGGCTCGGAAAGCCAAAGGCCACAGGAAACCAAACCAACAGCTTCCACCCACAACTGAAGTAGGGAAGTTTCCTGAGGGTAAGCGCCATGGGTCTGGAAAATCACTGGCCACCCATTTGTACACAGCGGGTGGCCTTGGGGAGTGAGGTACATCCAGGACCTCTGGCTGGAACTCCCTGGTTTCCCTTAGTCAGTGGCCAGTCTTGGAAGGTTACCAAGGAGTTAAGGAAAGCTGGGGGCCTGGACCAAGAAAATGAAGTTCACTAGAACACTCGGGATTATGGAAACTGCAGACAAGTTAGCTCTCCCAGGCCTCAAGTGCAGAGAGAGCCCATATAAGGGTATCAGCCGTCCCAGGCTTGTGACGGACTCTGCTAACTACTAGAGGTTTGCGCTGTGCTGCTCTGTAGACAGAGCCCCATGCAAGGAACAGTGAAGCCCATGATGTCAGGCCAGTGGCCAGTGGGTAACTGGCACGCCTGGCTCCTCAGCTGGGAGGACGGCTAGGGGGTCACACAAAAGCCTGGTCTCAGCCCTGCGGGCACTAGGACGCAGTCAGTGACGCCTCCTTGGCTCTTTGTCCAGGGACAACAACCACTCAGTTCCCAGGCAGGCCTGCTCAGCCAAACCCAGGTGGCCACTCAGCTTGCCGATGTCCTAGGGTCACCAGCAGCAAATCCGGTCTCTGTGAGCAGAAGAAACTCGAACTGAGTCCTTTGGCCCAGGACGGGCCCCGCTGCAAGGGTCTGTGAAGCTCCTAGCCTCACCTAGAGTGCCGCATCTCTGCACTGTGTCACCCCCATGCCATCACCTGAGGGACACTTGCTACTGAGAAGGCCATGTGCTGATGTGCAGGATCTGCACCCTGTGAAGGTCTTGGCTCCTTTACCCCTGTGCTTGTCGCCTTGCTGCAACCTTGGACAGCTTTCCCTCTGTCACCTGCGGGCTACAGCCACTGACCACAATTAGGAAAAATGAAAAAGCCCCACCTTGCTTGCACAAGTGGGAATACCAGGTCTGTGCAGACTCTCAAAGATTCTCACAGAGACAGTTATTATTTGGCCTTGAGGCCTTGCTTTTTTCACCTGATATCATCCTACACAGTTATGAGGATTAAACTATAATGGCGAGTGTGATACAACAGACTAGAAATGCCAGTGCCTCCCTCTCAGCTCATCTTCTCACCAATGAGATCCTTGCCTCCCACATCTGAAAATACAGAATTAGCCAAACAAAAACTGAGCACTGGGCATGCTGGTACTTGGCTATAATCTCAGCTGGTCCAGAGGCAGAGACAGGAGGTGGTGGCGAGTTTAGACAAAGCCAGGGCAATTTAGAGACTTAGTGAGACCCTATCTCAAAATAAAGTTATAAGAATTGGGTAGCACAGTGGTACAGCACCTATCTAGCAAGCTCAAGGTCCTGAGTTGGATTTCTAGTACCAAGATAAATTAAAAAAATAAAATAAGAACAGAGCTGGGGATGTAGCTCAGTGCCAGGCCCTGGGTTCAGTCCTCCACACTGTGACACACAAAGCAACGTACAGAAGAAGGATGTGTAAAGTAGTTAGGGAGCAGCCCAGTTGCCGCCTGCTTGCCTCGCATGTGTGAGGTCCTGGATTCCATTTCTAACACCAGAGAAACAAAATAAAAAACCCAACTGGGTGATTAAGAGCTGCCAGAATGACAGGAAGACTGAGGAGCTTTTCTGAAACAGAGGCATGGAGGCTCCAGCTTAGGAGTGCGGCCTGGCCTGGCGCCTGTCCCTGCAGGCGGGCCTGCCGGCCTCGGGGGCGAGCCCACAGGCTTGCAGGACCATGGGCAGGACAGGGTGTCCCTTTGGCTGCTGGCCCTGCCCTCTCTTCAGGGCAGTGCCCCCTCCCATTCCCTGCCTATGGCTCTCCAAGGTGGTCACAACAGACTCACAGAATTTTCTATGGCTAAAACAAGTCAGGGCGCTGTGGAAACCCACTCCCTAGACTGCGTAAATTAAAACAAAACAAAACACATTGTTCTTTTCTTTCCCTCACATTCTGACAATAGTGAGCCACACCCAAAAAAGCCCTCAGCCAACAAAAAGTGGGAAAACTATCCACACAGGGCTCAGGAGCTACATAACCAAACTGCCTGGTTTTTCTTTTTTTTTTTGTCTTTTTGAGACAGGGTCTCACTATGCAGTTCAGGCTGGCCTTAAGCTCACTTTTGTAGTTCAGGCTGGTCTCGAACTCACAACAATCCTCCTGCCTCAGCCTCCAAGTGCTGGGATTATAGGCCTGTGCCACCACGCCCGGCAAAGCTGGCTGTTTTTATGGAGCTTCATCTGGGAGGACAGTGAGGGCAAGGTCTACATGGCTGGCCAGCACCACGGGACCCTAGCCTAGAAGATAAACCTCAGCAGCTCCTCGGGCTTTTGTAAAAATAACTGTGGTGGGTGGGAAGGAAGTGACCGAACTTACTGGGAGCTGGGTGACATGACAGTTTCATCCTAAAAATAGGGGACTGCTGTTTCTTACAAATGAAATGGTTCCTATTCCCCAAACCAGGCATAAAGCAGAACCACAAAGTCTGAGTTTGCTGGGAAGCCCGGAAGACGCCTTTGGCAGGCTCGGGTGCACCCTCCTTTTAGAGAAACTGTGTGGCAGCAAGGAGGACAGAAAGATGCTAGAGAAGCTAACAAACAGGATCTGCATACATCAAAACCTGCCAGGCCTAGTCCTGCTCAGAAGATCCCAGCTGTGTTCAAGTTGGAAACCTTTCTGCTGAAAGAGGTTAGAAAACAAGTTAAACTGAACCCCACAGCAGTTATTCCAGCACCAGGCTCTTCTCTCTCCTATTAACTTCCTTGGTGGTGCTGGGGACTGAACTCGGGGTGCATGTAGGCTACGCAAGAGCTCTACCATAGGGGCCCCTCACAGCACCCCTAATTCACTGTGCAGGAGGCTGATTTCCAGCTTGCTGGCTCCTATATCATGCACACTGCTGTCTTTGGATGCTATCAGGTGTATGTAGGGGCAGAGGCAGGGCGGGCCTGCAGCAGCCAGTAGAGTCCTCCTTTAAACACTGGGGAGAAGAGCCACCTAGTTCTTCCTGTTGCGGCACAGCCCCAGGACAAAGACTTCCAAATCAGGAGAAGGATGACACCTTAGAAGCCATCATTAGGACAGACTCGGCCAGAGCTGAGCTCGCATCAGAGAACAAACTGCCGAGCTCAGCTAACATGAAAAGAGACCACATCAGCAGGACGCGAGCTCACGCGGACACCCACACAGCAAAGCTGCAGCACTCGAGAGGTGCACGCCTGGCTCCTGCCGCTCAGGCCCTCCCAGACCCCAGGCCCCAGGGAGTCTCCAGACTTGGAGGAAGCCACAGTCACCTGTGTAGAAGCTGGAGTTACTGTGAGAGTCCTGCTCGAAGATGGTCTTCGTCTGGGTGTCAAATCGGAGCCAGAGTCCAATGGCAAGGACAGCAATCCCAGCGAGCTGCAAGACACAGATGCTGGTTACTGCCGACTGCAGCGCGGGCCCCGAGTGAAGGAGGAGGTCTGATACCTGCAACTGGCTGCTGCGGGACCGCCCTGCCTCTGTCCCTACATACACCTGATAGCATCCAAAGACAGCGGTGTGCGTGATACAGGAGCCAGCAAGCTGGAGATCATCTAGCAGATGGGTGTACAGGCAAGAGATGAGTACTAGAAGCCACGGAAGACCACACCATAGGGGCCAAGAATAACGCTGGCTGCCTGCATGCTGAGTGCATCTCATAATGTTAAACAGCAAGAGCCACAGGCACCCATGCAATGATTCCACAAAGTGAAAAACCTCTACGTAGGACACAAATATGTATGCAACCCATGTGCATATAAATGATGAACAAAAGCAGCAACATTCACAAAGTAAAGGGTGACCTCAAGTGGAGGGAGCAATATTCAACAAAGAGCAGTGGTAGGTAAGCAAACATCTAGGGTGGTAGCAGTGTTTGCACTGTGCCCTGGCACAATATCCCTTCCTTTTTTGGTGCTGGGGATTGAACTCAGGTCTTGGGTTCTACCACTGAGCTTTATCCCCGCCACATCCACATTTTGAGATAGAAACTTGTCAAGTGTCCATACTGGCTTAAACTCGAGATCTTCCTTCCTCAGCCTCCTGAGTATCTGGGACTAAATTTAGATGCATGACACTGTACACAGACAGGAACACACATGCACCAGGAAGGCAGCTGGAGCCCTTCAACCACACTGCTAGGAGCAGGATATGGCAGAGCTGCCCTCGATTGTCCCCATCAGCCCCTGATGCAGAGGGAGATCCTGGCACGGCCTGGTTAGGCCCGATGATGCAGCACAGACCTCCTGTCTGCTCTCCCCCAGTGCTAGCCAAGATCCCTGTCATTGCTCATACCAGAGCTCATGGGCGGGCACTCACAGCCGGCAGTGCAGTGCCAGCTGGAGGTGGTGTTGGGTCCAGATGTTGTGCCAACCCCTCCACAGAACTCTGCTTCCAGGACCACAGTGACTATCCTGGCCTCTCTGTCCTTCCCTTTTTTTCTCCACCATGGCACTGGTTTAGATGCAGTCAGTAGAGACTAGAAGTGGTGACTGCCAGAGCCCTCAGCCTGCAATGGACACAACCCGGCTCCACTTGCTGGGGCAGGGTGATCTGGTCCTATTCAAGGGGAGTTCCTGAGATCCTGCTCTGCCACTCCTGGCTGACAGCTGTCCTGGCTTAGACCTCAGTTTTACCATCTGTATTACAGCAGGAATGTAGATATGGCCCCACTTCAGAATGGCTAAAGAAAGAAGGTTAGAAAAAGCAGTTGTGAAGAGGGAAGACACTGAGGTCTTGGGGGAAGCTGGCCTCAGCACAGAGGTCAACTGGCACAGCACCCCCTAAATTCTGGGGGCAGCTACTCTGCACCCTCCACAGCCAGGTCCCCACCTGGGCCCAGGTGATCCTTCACTTCTCCTGAGTGAGCACTGCAGAAAGCCAAGCACCTGTGGCAGGGCACTGTAGGTACAGGGATTTCAGGGTTGAAATGAACCTAGAGGGCTGGCCAAATAGCTCAGCAGATCAGGGGTTTAATCCCCGGGCCTGCCCTGCCAGCCCTGCCCCTGGGGTGTGCTGGGATGGCAATCGAGAGTGCATGTGGTGGCACAGGCCTGTAATCCCAGCTCTTGGGAGGCTATAAACAGGTGGATCACTACAAGTCCAATCTAGTAGTGAGACCCTGAACACCCTGTAGACCCTTCCCTAAAAAAATACAGAAAAAAACCCCAAAAAACCTGAGAATGTTGGTTTCCAAGACATGGGTGAGATTTTCTTTCCTTTCTAGTAAGGAACACAGATAGGAGGGGGCCTTCCAGCCTCACCCCAGTGTGGCAGAGCTTTGCTTCCTGGGGGGAAGCAGGTGGCTCCCTGCCTGGTGCAGCTGGGGGCAGCTGCCCCAGCTTGTGCTGGCCACAGGAGAACCATCCCCAAGTCACCTGTTCCCTCATGAAGGGAAATTACTCAGCACCCCTTCAGTTTCTTCTGCCAGGGAAACTCCGCGAGTCACCATGGAAAGAAAGGAGGATGTGCTCTGGGGCTGAGCTGTAGAAGGCGCCCCAAAGCTGCGCTCTGCCCAGCAGCTCCCTGCAGCAAGAACAATGGCTTGCAGAATGCACCAGAGGGAGAAAGCTTCAGGTCTCTTCTTGGCCAAGGCCAACTGCAGGAGTTGAGGGCAGGGGTGTCTGGACTCTTCTCAATCCAAGGCCAAGCGGCTGGGATGTCAAAGTTGTAATACAGTGATAATGAGGATGGAGAAGCAGCAGTCTTGAGAGGAACGGGAAAGGCTCCAACAGACTCAGTCAGCATGCTAGAAGTTACTACTATTGGAGAAGATTCCAGAAACCCAGGGGGAAGGGACAATTGGCACGTGGGATTGTTCAACCAAGTCACGGGTCACAAAGGTGCTGCTGTGTAGGAAGGAGCGCTGAGTGCCACAAACCTAGATGGCTCGGGGCAGTGCCAGCCGCAGTGCCCAGAGTACTTCCCAGGGGAACTTGCTTGTGGGGATAGCCTCTGGGCTCTCGCCTCTGGCCTCTTCCACAACAGAGAAACTAAATGGGAAAGCGCTAATAGCCAGCAATCAGACAGTGTTGGCTCTTAGAAAGGGACCTAAGGAGGGCTGGCCATATAGCTCAGCGGACTAAGTGCTTGCTTAGATAAGCACAGTGGCCAGGGTTCTATCCCTGGTTCCGCATAGCCCCCGCTGGCTGATGCAGAGCCAGTGATGGAGTCTGGGTGTGGTGGTGCATGCCTGTAATCCCAGCACTAGGGAGGCACAAAGCAGGAGGATCACTATGAATGTGGGCTGCACATTTTTTTTTGGGTCCAAAAAAAAAAGACCTAAGTCAATTAAAGACTTATCAAAAGATACATCGATTATTTATTAAAAGATATATTGCTGTTAGTTTTTTTTTTTTTTTTTTTTGTCTTTTTGAGACAGGGTCTCACTATGCAGTTCAGGCTGGCCTTAAGCTCACTTTGTAGCTCAGGCTGGTCTTGAACTCACAACAATCCTCCTGCCTCAGCCTCCCGAGTGCTGGGATTACAAGCATGCGCCACCACGCCCGGCTGCTGTTAGTCTTTAAAATAGCCCCTACCTGGGAGATGGCTCAGTAGAATAAGCGCTTGCTTGGCAAGCACAAGGTCCCGAGTTCAATCCCTGGTTCCGCAAAAAAATAAAATAAAATACCCCCTTGACTCAAACACACTTATCCCACCCTTCTTTTCACTTTGGACACCTCTGGAAATTCTCTAATGAAAGTCTTTATGAGGTGTGGTCAAAGCACACTGAGCCAGCTGCCCCACCCTCAAGGAAAGGCGGGCTTGTCAAGACATCTGTCAGCCCTTCCTCCTGCACTCCAAGTGACTTCTGCCTCTTTCCCAAAGCCAAAACGACCCACAAAGGTTAAATGTTTTCAATTGATTCAGGGCATTGAAACAGCCAGGACTGCACAAATTAAATACCTTCACAGAAAGACTTCTAGAGCTGCTTTCCAAAAACAGCAAGGAGGGAGTTAGTGGAGACCTGTCTTTTACTATTTGTAATACCTTTTCAAACATTAAATAGGGCCTGTAATTTCAGGTCACCCCTCATACAGCTGGCCCTCTCTATCAAAGGAAAATAGGTTAGGTCCACAGTGGCCGTGTCTCTGCTAAACAGGGTGAGACCTTTCCTTCGTTGCTCCCTAAGCAACACGGTGTGCCAGCTGTGTTCACAGCCTTTACACTGCATTACGCTGGAGACACAAGTGCATCATTTTCTGTAAGGGGCTTCATCATCCCTGGTTTTGGGATCTGTGGCAAAGAGGTTCTGGAACCCATTTCCTGTGGCCATAGAAGCACAGATGTATAGGAAGCCAAGAAGTCAGTGGTTTCCCTTCAGGTTAACTAACTGGCATGTGTGGCAGCCACGGGGCCACACAACTGCCACGTGCTGCTGTGTCTCTCAGCACAGGACCTGAGCAGGGCTGGTACCCACACTGTGCGGGACAGCCCCATTCTTGGGGCCATGAGAGAGGGCAGTAATCTGTGACCACCAGCCAGGGAGGTGCAGAGCCACCACTCGCAGGTGGGCCCTGCCCTCAGTGGGACCTTGTTTATTTCCAACAAAAACCAAATGGAAACAGTCTGGTTTTGCTGGTAAAAGTGCCTCTGCCATCTGGCCCCAAAATGGTTCCATCCACTCGATAACACAGGAAGAAAAAGAATAGCTCTTTCCCCATTGTTTTATCGGAAACGTCTGTTTTCTCACACAGGCTTTTTTTTTTTTTTTTTCCAAGAGGAAAACATGAGACAACCTCAGTGGAGGTCAGCCTAGGAAACGCTTGGGCAGTACCACTCAGAACCGTCATGAGTAACAAGGAAGGACAGAGACCACCATGGAGCGAGGAGGTTCAGGGGATATCTAGCACCTCCTCCTCCGGCACTCTGGCCCAACAAGCAGACAGGCTCTGGAACCCTAGTGACAGCTCAGTTGACAGCAACAGACAGTGCTGGGTTTTAGTTGTGAGTAGTAAACCGGGTAACACGAGTCAGAGGAATAGGACAAACTAGTGAGGGGCCCGACAGCCTGCACACTATTTCTGCAATTTTCATGCAGGACTAAAAAGTGTTTAAAACTGCAGCAGGGAACAACAGCTGGGGCCTCGGGGTCTCGCTCCCTCAAAGCTTCCTGCATCTGGATGGCTCTGCTCGTTTTCTTAACTCTTTTCCTGCCCCTGCTGACAGTGTAAGGGCAGTTTTGTTTGCCTGACAAGTAAAAAGCTCAAGCACCACCTTTCCAGCCATGCTCCTCTGCACCGCCCTGCACCCAACTTCACTGACCTGTCACTGGTCACCCTCCCCAGTGGGTCCCCAACCGCAGACACCACAGCACCCTGCTGCTCCCTCTGCTCCCCAGCCAGACCCTGTAAGGTTCCACCAACCAGCCTCCCACCTTCCGGTGGCCTCCACTCCCCCAAGTTCCTCCTGAAATGTCACTCTGGCTACCTAGGCCACACCCTTCCCCAGGTCTCCCCTGGCCCTTTCCAGGTGTGCAATAAGAGAACCTGTGTCCCGCAGCTCCTTCAAGCCCTGCCTTCTGGGGTCTGGACACATGTCTGGGAGCCTCAGAGTACACACTCCTGGAGGTCAGGTGACTTCTCAGCTCTCCTATCTTCCCTGCCCTGTCACATCTCAGACAGAATTAATTATTCAGTAAGTGAACTATGATTTCAATGACAGAGACCTCTGAAATTCACTTGAAGGTCCTTTTCCCTTACATGAAACCTTTTTCCCCACCTGGTTTTTCATCTAGATCCATCATTTCATATCTCATAAGAATCGGAAACAAGAAGGAACAATGACTTGCCCAGAGAAAATACCAAACACAACCCACGAGGGATGGCTTGGGAATAACGTGGGTGACAAAGACCTCTCTCTGCATGTGGGGGATGCCACAGTACCATGGAGGGAAACCTTTTGAAAAATATTCTGAGAAGTCCACACACTGTTGTCCTTATGCTAGCTGTACCTCCAGCAAGCCAAGAATGCCAGGTAGGTGGGTAGGTAGGGGGTGTGTGTGTGTGTGTGTGTGTGTGTGTGCGCGTGTGTGGGGTGCTGGGATGGAATACAGTGCCTCCAGTACTCCAGGTGAGCCCCCTGCTCAAACTATAGCTGCAGCCCTCTAATTCTGGATGAATACACAGAGAACTGGGCCCCAGGAGGCACTGACCCCCTTAGAGGCAAGAAAACCTAGTCCTAGTCCTGCCCCAACCTGAGCCCCCAGGGGTCTCAAGGCCCCTCTCCTTCTGCATTTGTGCCCCAAAGGAAGCACCAAGGCTCCCAGTGGAGGACCGTAGCTTTTGTTACAGGGGGATGCCCAGAAATTCTACCCTGAAAAATGCTCCTCCTGAGTTAAAGGAATCATCACTAATTTGAAAGTGAGGAAGAAGAAGGAAAAAGTGGAGGAGCAGAAAGAGGAGGAGGAACAGGAAGACAAAAAAAGGTAGCAGAGGTTAGCAGCACCTGGCTGCTCTCAGCACCCTGAGGCAAGCTTATATAATCAGGTTCTGAAAACCCAGGAAGTGACGCAGGTGGATGATACAAACTCTTGAAGCAGGTATGGGGAAGGAAGAGGTGACAGAGTGCCGGAGGTTTCATGTGGGAGAGGGCCACTGAGGCACATGGCAAAACCTCTCCCCGCAAACAAGCTGGTCCTGGCTCAGACCCCTCTGTCACAGGGCTCAACTGGCTGCTCCTTCTGCCACTTTTACAAAATACTCATCACACTTTCCTTAGCCAACTGTCTTGAAAACCAGATAGCAGTTTGTTGGGCTCGGTGGTGCATACCTGGAATCCTGGCACCCAAAAGGTCTCTGAGACAGGAGGATGGCTGTGAGTTCAAAGCCAGCCTTATGCTGTGAGATCTACACCCAAAACAAAAACAATAGTCCTCCAAGCTGAAGAAAGACCAAGGGCCAGCCAGATAGCTTAGCGGACTAAAGCGCCTGCTTAGGCAGGTGCCACTGTCCAGGGCTGGAGCCCAGGTGTGCTGGCCACCCCCACCCCCAGGGCACACTGAGACAATTGGGCAACTGAGACTGGGCATGGTGATGCATGCCTAGCTCACCCCTTTAGCGGTTGAAAACAGGAGGATCACCACGAGTCCCATCTGTGCAGTGAGACCCTGCGCTAAACACACATTAAAAAATACATAAATAAAAGAAAAACCAACGTAAACGCCCGGAAAGTGGACAGGTGCTCACTCCCCACGATTTCTGAGGGCTGTACTCTGCAGGGGGCGGAGACAGGCAGTGCTGACTGGCCAGGGGCTGGGAAGGATTCTTCTTCCCTTTCACATCTCTTCCTGGAAGAGCAGCAGCTCTTTTCAGGACAAGCAGCATAAGAGGCAGGAGGCTGCGGGCTGCCACCCCTCACCTGCGTGCTCCTGTGTGAGGCAGGTGTGGAAGGCATGGGAGGTTCCCAGCGCCCCATGCTGCTCTGCTGTGAGCCTGTGCTGAGAGCGCTGAGGGCGAGGGGAGCCAGCGGCTCCAGCTGTGGCACTGCCTCCAGAACTCTGACTGTCCCAAGCACTTTCCCCAGCTCTTCTGAACCCTGGAGTCCTCACATGTGGGTTTCTATTGTTGTTCTCATTTGTTTAAAAACCTCCATATGGTGGTGGCTGAGTACGAACCCTGCTACTAGGGAGGCTGAGGCAAAAGAATTCCAAGTTCAAGGCCAGCCTGGGCAATAAATAGGGTACTTGCTGAGCACATGTGGGGAGGCACTAGGTTCAATCTCCAGTAGCAGAAAACCCAAAAGCAAAAAAATGAAAAACCCTACTTGTTCTGCCTTCTGCCCAGGTTGAAGGAGGATTAAATGAACCTGCGCATAGAAAACACTGAAAACTGCAAGGTCAATAATAGTAATAAACCCAGGAAGGGCAGGAAAGGGCACCAGGGAAGTCATGAGCACTTTGGGGACATCCTCTGCGTGTCTTCCTATGATCTAAAAGGGGGCTGGGTGGGCTGGGGGAGGGGGCCGGATACTGGGCTTCTGGTTTCTGTGAGTCTCTGTGAATGCTAACCATGGAGAAAGATGGGTAACTTTACCTATTTCACACCCACAAACCACCTTTGGTCAGGGGGTAATGGCCAAGGACCAGCAGGCAGGGCAAGCTGAGCCGGACAGCAGAGGGGTCAGAGGCCTCTGTCTTCCAGGGGTCCCAGATGGAGTTCTGCTGAGGCAGGGCTTGGAGACAGATCTTCCACGCCTTCTCTCTCTTGCAGTACTGATAGTTGAACCCAGGGCCTCTGCACTGAGTGACATCCTCAGGCAGATTTGAGTTCTCCCAGAGTGCTGGGATTACAGGCACTCTTTCTCTAATGGTATTAGGGATGGTACACAAGGTGTTACCTACGCTAGGGTACTCTACTACCGAGCTACACCTCCATTCCCTCTTGTCCTCAGCCCTTCTGAGGCAGTCTGCCTATGTTGCCCAGGCTGTCAGGAATTTGTGATCCTCCTGCCTCAGCCTCCCAGGTAGCCTCAATTACAAGTGTACTCCACCATGCCTGGTTAAACTTGGGTCTCTTTAGTTCCCTGTACATTGCTCAGGTTTTAGTTTTGGTTTTCAATGCCCTGGGCTTGGAACAACTATAGGCAGAGTCAATCACAGAGTAAACAATGGAAGACACGGCTCCCAAATATTTTAAGAAAACTGCGTAAGTAAAGATATGGCCCTCTGTTTCCACACAGGCTTTGACATTTAAAAACAAGCCAGGCAACCCAGACCTGTGGTTCTGGGCCTCACCCATCTCCATGGCAACTTGGCTCAAAGGGAATGCCAAGCCTGGGAAGGGCCCACTGGTCATGAGGCTGGGCCAGGATGCACTAGCAAGAATAAACAGGATCCCAGTGGGAGCCTCCCACCCTCTCCTGCATTCTCCTCCCCCAGTGCAGATGAGAGGCTGGAGCTGTAGGCCCTGGGAGGCCAGAGGCACCGGAGCGCTGCAGCTACCAAACACAGCTCCCCACCGAGGAGCAGCAGTAGTGCCAGGGCCCACTGCCTTTGGGCTCACAAGCTTGCTATCAGCTAATGGCAGTATGTAAAGGCATCAGCAAGAGCATTTACACACTTCACTACAGATAAGGCAAAAGCCCCAGAGATCACAGCCCTGGAAATTAGAGTTCCCCCAGCAGGCCCAGCCCCACGCCTCCTCTCCACTCCAGATAGTTAAGTCTTTGCTGAGTTGTCATCTGTCAAAGGACAATGCTCAAGTTTGGCTCTTCACAGGTAGCCCAGGCTAGCAGTTAGGTTCTCAGTGTGGGCGCAGAGTGCACACTTGGTGTGGGTGCTGCCCTGGCCATCTGTGTTTGTACAAAGTTCCCACAGAAATCTAAGCATACTCAAGCTTGAGGAATCTAAAGCACCAGGCCCTTACTTCACTCCTGCACAAGCCAAAGAACAGCCTGACAGCTTTCCACAGCTTCTGCAGAAAGCCAGGAAGCCTGCAAGGGAGATGTGCTCCCGGAGGTAGAGCTCCTTGCCAGGGAAAGAAAGGAGCCCTCACAGCCTCAAGCTGGGGTGGGGGCTGGACTTCGTCCTTCTTAGGACACCTGAGAGGGACCTGTGGTGCCCTGACCACAGCACTCCACAGCTGGAGGACACTATCTGGGCCCCCATACTGAGGGAAGAGGTAGACAGGAAGGGACAGAACCCACTGAACTTGGAAGTCATAGGAAAGGGTTCACGTTGGGTCCTGCACTTGGCTCATAAAAGCTTGCTGTCCATGCAGCTCATGGGCCTCCTGCTCCCTTGGGAGCCCTCGCAGTTCTGAGCACACAGAGGCTCCCACTGTCTCTGTGGTCAGCGCTGGTGGAGCTTGGGAAAACCTCTCCCTGTTTCACAGGCTGGGCCGCTATTACAGACTCTAACCTCACACTGCCCAAGCTGCTAGAAAAGATAAATTCCTTTTTAGACAAGGAAACAAAAAGACACGAGTGTGGGGGCACACACTTGTAATTCCAGCACTCCAGGAGGCTGAGGTAGTACCAGACTGGATAACTTAATGACTTAGTGGGAAGCTAGCTATAAATAAAAAAACAAATAAAAGAAAGCCAGCAATGTAGTTCACTGCCACTGGGCTTAATGCCCCGTATCAAGCACCACACGGACGCCAGCATTCAGCTTGCAGGTTCTCCAGCTTCCGTGCCAACTCGACGATGGCAGAGTTTTTTTCAGTGCGTGATCATCTCCAGAAACATGAAAGGAAATAATGGCCACAGGAGTGATCTGGTAGAGACAGTGGCCGTGACTACTTGTGAGAACCCAGGTGCCACACGTACCTACCCAGTTATTATCTTCCCATCACCCTCATTCTGTGGATGATCAAGGATTAGAGAGGTGTGGAGCAACTCACACAGACAGCTCCAGAGAGGCAGGGCTCCGGGAGCAAACAGGTCTGTGCAGGTAACTCGCGGCTGTGCGCCTACCCATGCTCTCTGTGTTCTCACCGCTCCGATGAGAACAGAACACCCCCCCCCCCCCCCGAAGGTGGCCTGGGCATGTTGAATTTGGCAAAACGCTCTCAACTCATGCTCTGACTTGGTGACAAGGATCCCTCTGCCTTGCCCAGCTTGCTGACTGGATGACTCTGGTTCAGGCTTGAGCCACCTAAGGGCCACTGTGAGGGAGAGGGAGGGGCTCTGTTTGCCTCTGTGGAGGGAAACGCACACTGCATCTGGTATCCATGTAGAAGCAATTCAGCCCTTCTCCTGGGACCTGGTTTCCAACAGTTCAAGGAAGTCCTAGATAAGAGGAATCAGCCCTTCTGGGAGGTGTAAGAAGTGACCTGAAGGGGAGAGACAAAGGTCACTCTTCTTGTTTGCACACAAAGACTGCTTCCCTCCATTTTTGTTTTGGCGGAACCGGGATTGAACTCAGGCCCTTACGCTTGCCAGGCAGGCACTTATTCTACTGAGCCATCTCCCTGGTCCCCTTCCCTCCATTTCGATAGTGAATCTAATTCTAAACACGCTTGGGGAGCCTCTGACTACTGGGTGTCCTCAGGGGGTGTGGCCAGCAAAAGGTAGAGCCAGCGCCACCTCTAGGGGAACTAGATCTGTGCAGACAGTTTTGGAAGGTAAACGCTCAGATTCTGGTCTGGAAGGAACACACTATAGGTACCACTCGGAGCAGCCCCCAAGATGGGGCTTCTTACAGCTGAGACAGGAAGATGCAAAGCAAGGCAGCAGGGATCCCAGCCACAGCCACAGCCGCAGCCGCTCTGCCCCAGGAACCCCAGCCTGAGAAACCTTTGGAGGGAAGGCCTTTTATTCCTTTCAGCAACCCAGAGCTGCTTGTCACCTTTTTTTTTGGAACTGGGGATTGAACTCAGGCCCTTGCATTTGGCAGGGAAGCACTTATTCCACTGAGCTATCTCCCTGGCCCGTACTTATCACAATTGATCACCGAGAAATAAGGAAACTGAAGCTGAAAGAAGTCATTAACTTGGTGCCTCTAAACAGAATCTCCCCCACATCTGCCCCTATCACGATCCTGGGTCAGAAATGAGAGCACTCCCATCTTGCTCTTTTAAGTTAGGGCCAGTGAGGAGCGCACAACACGATGACATAATCAATCCCTAGCCAGGCATAAGCCAGGAGTCTCTTGTGCCATTTAGTTATAGTACTCATCCCAACACCCATATAATTCGACATAAAAACCCAATGGCTAGGCAGGTTGAGGCACACCGGTAATTGTAGCTACTTGGGAAGCTGAAGGAGGAGAACTGCAAATTTGAGGCCAGTCAGACAATTTAGTGAGACCCTGTCTCAAAGTCAAGTAAAAAGGGCTGGATGTAGCTCAGCAGTAAAGCACTTGCTTGGCATGTGTGAGGGCGTGAGTTCAAGGCTCAGCATAGTAACCCCCTGCAATATGCACTATTATATACTGAAGACAGTGTTGTTTCTCTGATGCTTAGAGCATATTTAGCCTGCACGCTGACCTCGTGGCCTTCCCTCACGGCAACGGTAATAACATCCTTGGAGACTGCTGTGTGGTGGGGCAAAGGGAGTCTGAGTTGTGCAGTGGTATCATCTCTCTTGGTGCTTGGCTTTGGGAACAAAGAGCACTAGAGGTTGCCCTGGAGGAGAAGACCGCCTTGAAGGGCTGCTGCTTTTGATTCTCTGTGGGCTGCCTTATACCCCAAGGAGAGGCCATCTCTTCTATTACAGATATGAAAAAATTGGCAGAGAAGGGACTTGCCCACAGTTACACAGCAAAGGCAGAGCAACTTGACGTGGGGACTCTCCTTGTCACACAAGCAGCATGGGACCTGCAGATATTTGCTACTCAAATGCTACCTCATCCCTAGTGGAAGGGGAGGGGGCTTGGTCTCCTCTCCAGGGAACAGAGGGGGATTCAGGGCCTCCAAAGCTTCTCTTCAGCAGGCCCCTGGCCTGAACCAGGTCAAGAGTTGAAAAATTCTCCCCTCCAAAGGCCGAGTCAGCACCACCGTTGATGAACCAGAACCCGTGGGCTGGAGGTGGAATGCGGTAGCAGAATCCTGGCTAGGAGAGGCCCAAGGTAACCTCTTTCTAAACAAGAAATGTCATTTCAAGTTTCCACTGCCTGCTTGCCAGATGCACAGCACACTGGCCAGCCCAGAAATAAATTCCCCCTTTGCTGAAAGCAGGCATTCTGATCTTAACCAAAAGCATCTGATGTGGGGGACTATTTGGAGATGTTTTGCCGGGAGTTCCAGGACACCACACATTTTTTTTTCCATTGGGTGTGCCTCACTGAGATGCCTGGTGATCAGATACACACTCACGTACACACCTCACCACGAGATCTGCCAGCTCCAGTTTAGTGGAACTGGTTACCATGTGCCGCATGGCCCTGGAAGGGGAGACGCCTCTTCTTCCAAAGCTTTCAGGCAATGTCTGTGGCACGTGGACCGGCACTGTTGGCAGAAGTCCTCTCCCGCTTTCCAGCCCAATGCCCTCCACCCTCACTGAGGGGCTTTCCGAGCCCGGGGCCAGCAAGATGGAGGGCTCACCTACCGCCCTCGCCATCATCCCCACCTTCATTCTGCATCTCCTAGTCATCGGCTAGCAGGCACTCAAGAAACTATGTCCACACCCCACGTTCATCTTTTTACTCGGCTGATTTCATTTTCATGATAGGGAACTGAGCAGCTCGTACAGATTATCTCTCATTTCCTAAATGAGAAAATGGGTGGGGTCAGCAGTGAAGCCGTTTACTCGTGATCACACATCAAATAAAGAGTTAAACTTGAACTCAGAACTGTTTGTGAACCCAAGCTCTAAATCATCTTAAACTGTCAGTACCCCCTACCCTGCCTCCATGCCAGGCTTCTGAGCTATATCCCCAACCCTGGAACTGTTGGTCTTTTAAAAAATTCTCAAGTCAGATTTTTTCTCTTTTCCTCCGTAACCATCTCTGCTCGCATTTCCAAGTGCCATCTTGTATCCCTACCGGCCTTGAGCAGTGCATATGTGAGGGAAGGGGGGACCTGGATCATCCTTGTGGTTCCAGGTGTCCCAGATCAATGGGCAGACTCTTAAGAACGGGCTAGGTTCCCTACCTCAGGGACAAGTGCTTCCTCCATATTCTTCCCCAACCCCAGAGCAGACCTCTACGAAAAGCGGATCCTTAGAAGCAACTTGGTCCATTTTCCTTTTCATTCTGGCTTTGCTAGCAGTACAACTGCCCTTTGGCTACTGCGCCCCAGACAGGAAGCGGCCCAGCCAGAGGTCAGTGTCTTCTTATCCCCTCTAGGAACAGCCCCAGGGGGGACCCAGACCTTTGCCCTCCCCACAACACAATCCTGCCAGCAAAGGGCACCAGATGGCTTCGCATAGGCTGGTGCTGCAGTCCTGGACTCGGCTCCTAAGACCTACCCTGGGGTCCTCCAGGCTCCAGGGGTAAGAGGAAGCTGTCTTTGTTATGAAAGACAAAAGGCTCTTCCCAGCACTTATTAGAGAATCTAATTTCCACTTGCACCATGTTTTCTAGGTCTCTAAAGGACTTTAGCAGTCTGCTCATCTCAGAAACAAGGGCCACACTTTGGAGAACAGGAAAGCAAAGTGTGGAAAAAGTGTCCCTGGCTCGGTGCAACTGTCACCAGCAGGAAGGTGCCAACATACTTCTGTGGGTGGGCTGGGGTCTCTGGGCACACAGTACTGCCTAAGAGTGGGCTGCACTGGAGGCACCCAGGAACCCTGAGCCCATATTAACATTTACCATGCTACAGACCCAACCCATGCAAACGGAAAAGAAAACTAGAATGCTACAGAAATCTGATCTGGATTTAATAAAGCAGCCTAACGTACTTCATGTTTTTAATCCCTGAGGCAAGGACTTGCACAAGGGAGCCACACAGAATCAGGTGGGACACCCGTGTGCTTCGGGGGCCAGGGGTACAAGGTAGGATGCCTCCTGATGTACACGCACTCAGCTTGGCTGCAGGAGCTTGGCAGGGGTGGCAGCCCCAGGTCTGCAGTGTTCCCTGGAACCCTGGCTGTGCACGGGGTGGACTGGGAAAGGTCAATCAAGTGTCCCAACAGCCAGTCTGCTCCCTGACACACTGCGTGGCAAGAGGACTGAATAAGTGATGTAGTGTCCGGGTCTCTGATTTTCTTTTCTAAGTCAGTAACAGTCCCCAAACCTCTCACCCAGAGCTTGTCTTTCTCTTTTTGCAGCACTGGGGATGGAAACCTAAGCCCATGCATGCTAGCTAGGCAAGCATGCTACCACTGGGCTACACCCCACCCAGAGGGAACTTCTGAACCTGAAGCAGTCTCTGAGTCAGACGGCTGTCTGTCCCTGTCATTTAACCAGTGTCGGTGCCTGCCATCTTCTCTGGAGCCTGGATCCCCCAGTCAGATCCCTTTCCCAGAGTCCAAAGAAAAAAGAGAAGGCCAGGCTTAACTTTCTAGGCTGCATTTGGTAGGAAGGAGAGGGAAGGGGAAGGGAGGGGAGGCAGCTTCATTCTTCCTGAACAGAGATAAACCACTGATCTAAGAAAACCTAACCCAAGAATTAAACCCTAGCCGGAAGCTCATAAAGCTGGATTCTTTGTAGGGACTGGAAACACAGAACACTTGTTAAATTAAGGGAGAGTCAAAGCCACTCCTTGGGCAATGATTAAGCCTCCATTCAGAGGGATGGGTGGGGAGGCAGCTCCAGTTTGGGCAGGCTTTCAAATTACAGGAATTTAGGGCTTCTAGAGTTTCCAAGACCTTTCCCAAAGTCCCCATTGTTTCCCTGTCACCCCAGGCAGTAATACAGCAACCTGTTTCCTAGGGCAAAAAGCTGGATTCCCGACAAGACAGGAGTTGCCAGGAAACTGAGGGAGAAAAACCGGTAAGGAGAAGATCCGAAGAATTCCAGGAACAAAGCAGAAAAAAATAAGGGTAACTTTTTTGGAGGCCAATCCCATTGATTTCACAGGGGTCCCTAAAAAGGTTAAAGGAATCCACAATAACAGCACACAATACTTAAAAACTATTTACAACTAAGAGGTTTTTGTTGTGTGTGGGGTGAGGGGCAGGAAATTACTGGATGGCGTTAATTATTATAGAATTATCTCATCTGGGCGAAGGATCTGCAGCTTCCCACAGCTGCATGCCATCATTTGATGGAAAATGGTGACGGCCTTGGACCGGCCTGACTTTTTCCAAGGGACAAAGCAGTCTAAAATATAAATTTACAAAATATATTACAATTAGCCCTTTCTGTTGCTGGAATTCTCTGAGTTTGCAAACAATCTCTCCTGGTAGACCAGAGCCTGGGTCAAGTTAACAATGAAGTGCCTGTTTTGGATGTGTTCACTGTTCTGGATATTAGGTGAGGCTGTTTTTGGAACACTGATTTAAAAAAAAAAAAAGTGGGGTAGGTTTAAAGAAAGTCTCAGGGACCCAAAGTGGGGCAAAGGAGGCCCAAAGCTCCAGGTGCGTAGCCTCTCCCAACTTGTGGGCTCTTCCAGAACCAACTCCAAGGTCCATCCACAGTGGCCGCACAGAGGCACCACGACGGCACAGCCACACAAACCCGTGACCTCGGGGCCAAGCTGCCTGCCTGCCATGCCTAGGCACAGCCCATCCCATTTCTGTTCTCTACAAAAATCCAAGGTATTATTAAATTTCAAACTTACAACTTATCCCAGAAGTTATGCCTCTGTATAAATAACTGAGAACTGGGGATACAGCATCTGGCATCTTGTAAGCATGAGGCCCTGGTTTCAACTGCTGGTACAAAGAAAAAAAATGAAAACAGGAAAACAAACAGAACTTAGGGCATAGCTCTGTGTGGAAGAAAGGTCACATGCACAGTCCTAGAGGAAAGAAGGAACAAGGGAAACCGTCCAGAAGCCAGAGTGCTCAGGGGAGCAAGAGTTCTGGCCTCTCCAACCTCCTTCTGAACCAGCAGCCGCTTCCTCTGAGCCCCAGAAAGCAAGTTCTTGAAAGTGCTGTGAGCCACTCTGAAAGTAAAGAGCTCGAGTGTGTGTGTGTGTGTGTGTGTGTGTGTGTGTGTGCACAGGAACCCATGTTGTCACTGCTACCAACGATCAGGAGCCCAGATATCTGTCGCTGGCAACTACCACAAAGGTGGGGAGAAACCAAAGATGTGGACAGCAGAGAAGTCCTATTTGTCTCAGCTGTGCTGGCCTCAGTTCACCTCTGCCCACACCTGCCAGGTCCAGCACAAACAGCCATGTCCTCAGTCAGGTTCGGCACCCAGGAAAGCACAGGTATGGGAAGGTGGTTCATGCCCAGCTATGTGCTCAGCCCTACCTCCAAGCCAAACAGCTGGGGAGGCAGCCAGTGGGCTTCGGGGAGAAGGGCCTCGCCACTGACACAGCCACCCCACTTGTCCATGCCCTTCCCATCGATCCTGGATTCTGAGGTCTCCACTCTCTGCCATGTGGCTTTCTATTCCTTGGTTCCCATCCCCAGTGCTGCATTCAAATGTGTAGTGACACGTGAAATGGGGTTTTGCTTTGCTCTGTGAGGGAAACTGGCCTACTTCAGGAGGAGGCAGGAAAGAAGACTCTGTATAGACAGGCAGTGGGCTCCTGGATACCTGAGGTTTAAAGGTGCACACATGCTCAGGGACTTGCTTCCACTCTCCCCATGGTCTAAACCACTTCTTTTTTTTTTTTTTTTTTGTGGAACCAGGGAATGAACTCAGACCCTTGCACTTGCCAGGGAACCAAATTACTTTCTACTACTCTACAATAGGTAATGGTGGACACTGACCTCACACCCACTGCTACACTACTGTTCAATGTGTCCAAGAAGCTTCTCCTGTGACCCCTCAGGGATCAGGACTATCTAGAGCTGGTGCTTTTTGGCTGCTAGACTCTACCACCACAAATGGCTAAGGCACGGAGCCAACAAACAGAGGGCCCTACCTCCAAGGAAAGCCCCACCCAAGATAGAACAGGACAGGCTCCTGCTCCAGAGTAAAGCTCAAAAATAGCCAAGAATGGTGAATAAGCCCGGGTAGCTGCCACACTTTCCCATCTGACTCCCTTTTGGGAAAGTCCTGATGCTATAGGTGCTGGTCTGTTAGCAGTGCTGTAGGCCACGCTTAAAGGGAACTTTTGAGCTCATTTGCTTATAGCAGGGAAACAAAATCTGAGGCAGAAAAGTGACCTGCCCAAGGTTTCTCAGTGAGTTGAGGACAGAGCTAGGAGCCCCCAGGCCCCCAAAGTCCTGATGCACTTCTCCATCCACTTTTCCCAGCAGCCCCCATTAGATCCACTCAATACCATTTCTTGGGGAAGGGATCCCCCATTTTCATTTATGAGGAGTGTGAGGGGTGAGAAACATGAACAGAGGGCTGTGTGTGTGGGAGCACAAGACAGAACTGGCCAGGCAGTCCCAGCTTGGCCTGCACCCCGCTTTCCTTTTACATAACTTGCTTCTGTTACTCTGACATCAGTAAGATTGTTTTCCCCTTTCAACCTTTTTATCTGGGGGCAAGAGACAGTACCTAGCGCTGAGGGGAATGCAGAAAACAAACCAAAATAGAGCTGAGTGGTTCTGTGCTGGGCACTGCTGGAAAAAGATGCTGGTTTGGATGCCCTGTGAGGGAAAGACAGGGTGCACGGGCCTGGCCAACATGGAGACTAAGGAGAGCAGCACCAGGGCAAAGGCCCAGCCTCCCACTCCCAGGCTGGCCTGTCTCCTCTTCCTGGCTTGCACCACCCCTCCCACATACCACCACCTACATATGTAAGTCCCTGCCTCCCAACCTCTGCCTCTGCTTTTCAAGGGTCACAAGACTCCAAGTGCGATGACATCAATAATTCTAGCACTTCTCTTAGATATAGCTGTACTAAAAGATAATTTAAGGGCCGGGCATGGTGGCATGTCTCTGTAATCCTGGCACTAGGAAGGCTGAGACAGGACAACTGAAAAGTTTTAGTGCGTTCAAGGTCAATCTGGGACACACAGTAAAACTGACTCAAAAAAGAAGAAAAAAATATATGTATATATATTTGGAAGCCCCCAGACTTTTTGCCAATTTCATGCCACCTTTTTATACCCACTAGCCAACAAACCTTACTGGGTAAAATAATTTTGTTTTATACTAGTTTACCTACATGACCCTGATAGATCATTTAACTCTTACGGGCCAGACTTTGATCAATCTGTAAAACAAACAGTATTTCCTGTTTTGGGTCTTATCACGGGAATGGGGGGAGGGGGCTCTGCATACTACAAGGACACTGTACAAGTGGGCCATAATACGACTCCATCATCCCTTCCTGTGTTGAGGACTAAAGAGGACAGGACAGTAAGCAACCCAGGAATTGCAGATCTGACTCAGCCTCCTGATCCTGACTTAGCCACCCCTCTCTGGTTCTCTGCTTCTTCATGAGAAACAAGAGGGCACAACTTCTAAAGTCACTGCTCCCTCTAAATGCAAATGCTTCCAGGGGACCATTTCTGTTTCGGGTGGCAAAACAAACCAGCTGCCCGGTAGCACAGAGTCCAGGCAGAGGTGCACGGACAGAGCAAACCAGTAGGGAACAGACTGAAAGGACGTGAGGTGGCTATGGGGGTCTCCCCTCGGCCTGCTGCACAGGACACAGGACAGACAGGGGAACAGAGACACCACTGTGGCAGTCCAAGGGTCCTGACAGCTCATCTCTTGGTGCAGTCTAGGCAGGCAGTAGGAACTAAGCAACACACTGGGTAGGGAAGGCTTCCAGGGAAGGCAAAGAAGGGTGGGGTGGGGCAGCCAAGGCAGAAGCGGCCTTCGGATGTTCTTTTTGTAGTGCCCAGGAATTGCTGAGCATAGGAAGACAAGACAGGCAGCCAGCCGGCTGGCTCTGGCTGCAGGGAACACCACTGGGGTGCTCACCTAGGGCAGGGTCTCCCTTGCAGATTCAAGACTGGGCAGGGGCAGCCTTGTGCCAGCATTTGCAAGAGTGTGCTGGGTATTGTGTCCCTGGAAGGGCAGTTAACCTGTACAAGCTGCAAAACTGTCCCCTCCCCTCCTTTGCAGTCTGGGGAGATAATTTACCTTAGATTTGCCTGAAGGATTGTGGAGACCCCAATGACCAACTCAGGTGTGTGTGTGGGGTGCGCTTTGGTTCCTAGGCCACCTTTCTTAAGGTGGCATTGGGGTGGCTGTGCCAAACCCTTTCCTGCGGCCCCGAAGACCCAATTGAGGAGCAAAGTTTGAAGTGGGCACTGGCAGGCTGCTGTTTCTTCTAGGTTTCCCCACTTCATTGGAGGCCAAGTGCGAGCCCATGACCCTGCCAGGTGAAGGCCAATCCACGCAGCCCCACCTGGCCGCTGGGTGGGCCAGCCGGGAGGGGTAGAGGCCCTGCCTCCACCACAGGGGCACGCACCTGGTCTTCCCCAAAACTCGACTTAGCCCACCAGGTGTCGTTAAACATTTACCCTTTTCTTCTCTCCTAACACTCCCAGAGTTCTCTAAAGCCAAGATGGTTATCACCCTTGGAGGGGAAAAAAAAAAAAATCAGGACAGGTTAGTCTTTCGGGTAGGGTGCGCGTTGCTCTCTGGGCGGCTCAGAACCAAAGTCCCGAGTCCCTGAAAGGGGGCTGCGAGCCCGGCCAGGCGCAGAAGGGCTCCGCTTGCTTGGCTCACCAACCGCGCTGCCTAAGCCGGGACTGCGCGGCTTCTCCCCGTCGCCTTCCCCTTTTACACCCGGAGAGGGCCATGGGGTAACTCCTGTTGAAGGAAGGGGGGACTGAACGGCTTCGGGCGAGGCCCCCACGAGCGCTCTACATAGCGCCTGTCCGGCCCTCTGGCGGCCGCGACGCCCTCGCAGGGCAAGGGAAGACCCGGAGGGGAGCACGGGGCGGCGGCGCTCACTCACCCAGAAGATGAAGTTAAACCCGAAGAGCAGGTATTTGATGCACTTCGAACCTCCTTTGACCGGCATGGTGAGAGCTGGACGGGCCTGGCGCCGGCCTGCGGAGCGACCGGGGGAGTGAGGGGACAGAGAGGACCCGGCGCCCGGGACGGAGGGGCTGGCGGCTGCGGACTGGCCTGCGGCTGCACTTTTAAAAGTGCCACTCCTTACAGCGCGGACCGCGCGCTGCGCATGTGCGCGGAACACGCCCGCGACCCCGCCTCCCACCCACCCGCCCCGCCCTAGTGTCCGCTGGGGCCGCGCGAGAGTCCCGGCCCGCGCGCCCCACCCGCGGCCCCCGCGCCCTCGAGCCCCGCCGCGTTCTTCGCGCCTCGTTTCGCAGTCGGCCGTCCTGGGGTCTTTCCACGCAGCCACTGGACCGGGGCGGGGTCGTCAGGGGCACCCCCCCTTCCGGCTCCCCAGCGGACTCTGCGCGCCCCGCCCCCGCCCCGGACTTGGGGAGCCCAGGGCGCCCAGTTTGTGTAGGTCGCGGGGGCCCGAACCTTTCGGCCCGGCTCGCCCTCCACCTGCAGGGAAGCCGCCTCCCTGCAGACCTGCGCCGGCCGGGCGCGTGCGGACGGGGTTCGGAGGAGGAGTTAGACTTGGCGGGGCGGGCGGAGCCGTCCGAGCGCCTGAAGTCGTTGTTTGATACCGATCGCCCTGAGGTGCGCGGCCAAGGTCTGGGCCGCCCCGAGGCGGTATCCAGGTGCCTGCCGGGCGCCCAGCGGGTCTCTTCCGCTCGCAAACTTTCCGTAGTTTGCTGCATTCGGCGAGGAGCTAAGTCGAGGTTTCTCCTCGCGCCCTGAAGGCCGAACGCAGGAAATTTTCTCCTGCGTTTTTCCACCGACCGGCCCCATCCCCGCTCCGCCCCGCTCACCTGAACAAAGCTGCAGGTGGGCCGGGCCGGCCCTGCTCTCTCCAAATACTCCTTCCTGATTCCCACGCCTGCTTGTGGAGGGTGCTTTTAACTCCTCTGCATTTTTATACCCCAAATGAAGTTACAAAACCGAGAGGAATCGCGCGTGGTGGCGCATACCTGTTTTATCCCAGCATTCGAGAGGCTGAGGTAGGAGGATGGTTGTGAGTCCGAGACTAGCCTGAGCTACAAAGTGAGTTCAAGTCCAGCCTGGACTACAGACCGAGACCCACCCCCCCCCCCATAGCAAAACAAAACAACAGAAACAGCCAGAAATTTGCTTCGCAGAAATAGCCATTTAGTGCACTGTAGCCCTTACTGAGCGACTTATCATTAGGCTTGTCTCATGTATTCATTGAATCAAAAACTTTATTTTTAATATCTGCTTTATTTCATTAAGGACAAGAGCTGAAAGAAATGGATTAGATCTTGGTCTGCTGGAAAGGGAGGCAGGCAGCTGGAGCGTTGGATGACGTGGTATGTTGGGTTCTGGAGACTTGCTGTGGGCTGAGGGAGCACACCAGAGTCCTAACCACCCCACTCAGCGACGCCACAGGGGACATTGCCATCAGCAGGCATACTGGGCGCTTACTGGAGAGGTGAGGGTCAGCTTTCAGGACCTGAACATTGCAGGACTATAGCCTGGAAGTGGGAGGCCACTGAAGGCTTCCCGTTGGGGAATGCCCTAAAGGTGTTTTTTGAATGGGTCTTGCTGTTTTTTTAGGTAGGGTGGGGGTAGGGGCAAGAGGAGCTGGTAGTGAGCGCAGAGGGACAAGGGTCTTTGATTGCAGTCCCTTGCAGTTGGAGGGAAGACTGAGATGCTGAACTGGGGTGAGATTAGGTACTGTGCCGGGAGCAGGAAAGCAGAGAACAGTGGAGATGTTAGGAGGCTGTGGGATAGCTCTGGGAAGCGGGGCACATTGGGATAAGAAGGGGACAAGCTGGGGAGGGTGCGGGGAGAAAGCAGCAGCAGAAGCCAGATTGGAAGGCAGCATTCGTTTGTTCCTGGATGTGTGCTGAGAGCTTGCTGTGCCACGTAGGGAGCTGGATGTGGAGGGCAGGGATGAGTGAAACTGCTTCTGTCTGTGGAAGGGCACAGGTAGAACTGAGGGACTTAGGAGTAGACAGCTAAGTGCAGCCTTGGAATCTCTGCTCAAGGGGAGATGCAGTGTGTGTACAAGCAGGAGCACAGGGCCTGTCCTCAGGTCAGTTCAGCCTGGGGTCTCCCAGTATGGGGGACGCTGTAGTGGCTGCCTTTGGGAGCTGAGATCAGTGGATGGTGGGGGGGATCCCAGGCACAAACAACCGTGTGCAGAAGGCACAGAAGCCTGAAGCCACAGGCTGGTGGCTGTGTCAGGAAACTACAGGTAGGGTGTGATCACAGGAGAAAGGACTAGGATGGAGAGGCAGGGCCCAGGTGCTGCCCAGTGCAGGGCGGGGTCAGGCACAGAGGAATGCAACCAGTGTCTTAATCTGCATCCTGCTGACGGTTCTGCCTCAGTGTGGCAAGCCTGCTCCTCCAGAGTCCACTGTTTTGGGAGAGCAGGTCTAAGGAGAAAGCCTTTCTGTAGCCCCCACCCTTGAACTCAGCACTGGTGGGAGGAGCTCAGTAAATATTCCAAGTCACACTGGCAACTCTTCAGGGTGACTGAGTCCTAAAGAAGGTAATCCACAGAAAAACTCAAGGTATGCTATTCAATGTTACTATGAAAGCATTATTTACCCCCAAGGGTCAATGGAGGGCAGTCTCCAGTTTAGTATGATATCATGGGGCCAGGGAGATGGCTCAGTGGAATAAACACTTCCCTGGCAAGCGCAAGAGCCTGAGTTCAATCCTCCGTTCCGCCAAAAAAAAAAAAAAAGATATCGTGTATATTCAGGGATCTTTATCTTCAGATTCAGTGTGGACAGCCAAGTTCCAGTTTTGGTTCCTCTTCTGTTTTAGATTGTACAGGTCGCTGCTAACTTCAGCCACCTCACCAGTGCAATAAGCATGATAGAGACTCACAAAAGTTGCCTCCATTCTAGTAATGGCAGAATGGTGCAATAAGGCTCGGTTCCAAGTGTTTGCAGCAGGCAACCAGGGAAGGGGAAATGGAAAAAAAGATGGTTTGATTTAACTGGGAGAGGAAAAACTAAGTAAGCCCTGAGTCAGAGATCACATGGAAGTAGCCAGGCCTTCCAGGCTTTGTGGGGCTAGATGGAGAAAACAGCTTCTACCAACCTCTCTAGGGTGGGGTCTGGTTTCTGCCAAAATCCCAGGGTCCACTTTGGTTCTTGTGTGCCCCCTGTTGATGATATTTGAACACTGGGGTAGCAGGCAAGGATGGCTTATTTCTCCACCGTGGTCAACAGGCAGGAACCCCAGTCTACAGACCACCAACGCCTTCTCAGCTACCGTAGGTAGTGATGGCTATCTTGATTAATCTTCACTTCTAGGATCTTCTTTGCTGTACCTCTTACTAACCTTTGTGAGGCCTCTGGGAGTAATCCAGTGTCTTCTTCCCTAGACTCCTCCTGGATAATGGCATCTCAGTATCTCACATATGACTCATTGGCCTCCACCAGCTTCCTGTATGTGGACACAGTTCCATGGTGAGCTCTTCCAAAGTACACTTGCTTTGTTTAATTTCTGCTCTCTGAATCTCCTGTTCCTGGTTGCCCACGGTGGAGAAATAAGCCATCTGGGGCCATCCCCTGCCAGGGTTTTGAGCTCCCTCCCTGAGCCGCTTTCTGCTTGTGCTTCTGCCTCTGCTGCCTGCCTTTGCTAGCCCATATCCAACACTGGCCAATCTCAACTCACACAGATGAGCCCAAAAAACTCTTCTCTAGAAGAGGGGCTCTCACTCATTTTGTTTTTTGCCTTGTTTTGAAAATCATGAGCTCATATTGAGACCCCTCATCAACAGCCTACCTGAGCACCTTTGCCCCCTGGGTTTCTTGGTAATGACCATTAAACACAGGTGTTGGCTGTCTCTCCCTCACGCCCACTCCAAGTTAGGAAGTGATGACTTCCTCCAGTAGGCGTGGCATTGGGCTTTGCCTTACTTACCCTTTGGCTCACCTCAAATATCACAATGGGAAACATTCCTTCCCAACCCCCAAAACACATTCCCTGGGATGCCTCCTTAGTAATCTCAGCACTTTCAGTCTCTTAAAACTCCTATCACAACAACAAATGGCCTCCCTTAAAAGCCTTTGTTTACTCTAAAGATACCCCTTCTCCCCCTCATCCACAACCTACTCAGCCTCCTTTCTCTCTCAGTCAGATCAGATTCCTAAAGAGCTGCCCACCTGCCAACACAGGAGGAGCTGCCACCACCCAGCCACTGCCACTGCTGCTGCCCCGTCCCCCCAACACCAGTGCCACTTCACCTTCTGATGCTTTTAGCTCTCCTCACTCCCTTTGCTCCCTCTCCCCCACCTTTTTCTCATCTGCCTGTGCCAGTCGGTCTGACATTCCTTACTACCCTGTCTCCAACTTGCAACCACAGTCTTTTTTTCCTCCAGCTTTATCACTTTGGGATAAAGTGTGATCCAGGCACATCCCCCCACCCCAGCAGCGTGTGCTCCTCCCTCTGCTATCGAGCTGAAGGCAGGACAACAGCCCACTGAACACACTATACTGCTCTTTCCAGTGGAGCCTGCTGCTCAATACCCCCACTCTCCCTTGCCCCTCAGCCACTTTGGAAGGTTGTATCCTGTCATAGCCACTAGAAAGAGATTCTGAGTCTCAGCTTCCCGTCTCTCCCCTAGAGTTATCCACTGCAAGCTGCAAAGCTAAAAAGTCTACAGAAATAAAGTTTCTCTCAGTTGATAAAAGTTACTCCAACAGTGTCATAAAAATATGCCCTTCTTGCCAACTTGCAAGTCCAGGACTTGTGAGTTGTTAGTACTCTTCTAGTGGGCTGCGCCTAATCCTTATACTCTGCTCAGCTTGCTTGCTCCCACTCAAATTTGGTACTAAAAAAAACATGAACTATAAATAAAAGGTTTTTGCATTTTTCAAATTCTTCTTATAAGGCATCTCTGCTAGTTGACCTACAAAAATTCTGACTAGTCTCTCATAATTACAAACTTTCAAAAGGTCATTGTAATTTAACCTGGTCAGAGACATATCTGAGTGCACACTGGTTTTGTTCTGTGTATTTGTTCCTGTGTTTATGGCATTCCATGAGCAGTTGTTCCTCTTTTTATTTGCACTTTAACATACAGACTTCAAAACATGCTTTCTCGCCGGGCGTGGTGGCGCATGCCTGTAATCCCAGCACTTGGGAGGCTGAGACAGGAGGATTGTTGTGAGTTTAAGACCAGCCTGTGCTACAAAGTGAGCTTAAGGCCAGCCTGAACTGCACAGTGAGACCCTGTCTCAAAAAGACAAACAAAACAAAACAAAACAAAACAAAACAAAAAAAACAAAACATGCTTTCTCCTGAGTTACCAGCTGATCTAAGTGGCATCAAAATTAGTTTAGAATTAAATAAAAATCATTAAAATGGGGAGATATCATTGGACAGGACTCTTGATAGGTGGATAGAGGAGTGGCCAACCTTTGTTCATTAGTAAAGAGCCCCCAGTAATCTCCTTGGAAGACACCTCCAATAATTTGGTCATTGATTAAAAAATAAAGTTTTTTTTTCAAAAAAAATTAAAGTAAGATTTTCTCATAAAATTTGCTACTGATACATTAAATATATTCATACATTTCTCTTATGCTCCAGATATTTATAACAAGAAGTTCATGTTGAGCCAACATGAGGCCATCAATCAAATGATAATTTTTGAAATAAAACTTACATGATATGTACCTTGTGTATCTGTCATTACATTTAGAGATGCCCAAATCAAATGGTGACTTCATCATCTATTGTGACTGTTATGCTATGCTACTATGTGACTATTGACGTCCAATGTTCTCTGTAAAAGTATATGACTGTTGTCTGTTAACATTCTATAGGGCTTTAAGTACTAGAATGTCTGCGGTTGGTAAGATAGACAGTTCTCTGGTTACACTTTATATTTCAAGGTGTTTAATACTCAGATAAAATTCTAATAATCAAGTGTATTGCTCTAACTAAATATGCTAATATAGACTCAGATTCTCCTAAAAAAGTTATTAATTCCTATTTTATATTCCTATCTGCTCCTGACACTCATTCCAAGCTAAAAAGACAGATCTCGGCCTTCAAACCCCACAGGAAAGCTTTCTTCACATGACTTTCTGTTTCTTCAATAACACAGACCAAAACGAACTACACACAAGTGCCAGTTTTTGGCTGCAACTCTTGGGACTCCCATATAAGAGCCTAAACAATGCTGCTGGACAGTTTCAAGTGTGATGGAAAAAAAGATACTAGACATGATCCTGCCCCAACCTGCAGCCATCACGGATCTGGTTCCATCTACAAGCTTGAGGGTCACTGGGAAGGTGACTGCCCTGTCTGCCACAGAGTGGGTTGGTCATCTAATTCCCTCCCCTCAGGAGAACTCGCTGCAGCCAGATACATCAATTCTTGACTTGCTTTGTTTTGCCACTGAAGAGGAACAACAGAGATGAGGCCCATAGCCCACATTGAGGTATCTGTCAGAGTCCCGAGTCTCTCAGGTAAAAATCTCTTTTCTTACTGATGTGGAGACCACTAATAGTGTTCTTCCTGAGTTCCAAAATTGCTATATTAGCTCTACAGTCTCCATAGTGGGTGTTGGTGGCTAACCTACGTGATTCCTTCAGAGAGGCCCGTTCTCTGCTGACTCCAGACACCGTTCTTCACTCATGATTTTCTTATGATCCTAACTTGCCCCATACCTCTCATGGGAGGAGGCCTCCTCCAGAAGATCCACTTGTTTTTCACCTCTCTCTCCACATGCTCATGCTGCATGCCCAACTTCAGTACACAGCTCCTCCCTCTCTCTTCCCCTGCCAACCACTTAGTCTGAGATACTTCCAGTCGTACTTGTGCCACATGTGCTATTTCTGTACTAGTGTACCTCAGAGATCTCATTCCCCAATAGCCAATAGCTCCCAAACATCAGAGAGGACTCAAGCCCATCATTTGCCACCTCCTCACCAATAGTTTTCTTAAAACTGCCCATTTACTGTATAATATCCCTATTCTTCATGTACTCAAACCTGATGGTTTCTATCATTTAGTTCAAGATGTCAGAGTTATTAACAATGTGGTTACTCCCATTCACCTGTGGGGCCAAACTCTACACTATGCTTTCTCATATTTGCCCTTCCACTACTCATTTTACTGTCCTACACCCTAAAGATGCCGTCCTCACCACTCCCTCACACCCAGGTTGCCAGAACCTCTTTGCCTTCCCCTGATCTGATCCAGACACTCTGATCTCAGCAGCCCATATGGACAGTACTGCCTCAAGGGTTCAGAGATGGTCCTCACATCTTTAGCCAGAGCTCTTTCTGCCGATCTCAAGACCTTGATCTCTAGCCCAGCCCCTCCTTCAGTATATCGAGGACCTCCTCCTCTGCTCCCCCTCTCATGCCATAGTCCTATGACATACAGCTCTCCATTTCCTGTCAGGATGAGGTTATAGGGTCTCTCCCCGCAAAGCTCAGACAGCCTCACCAAAAGTCAAATATCTAAAACTCACCATCACCCCCACTACTCACACAATCACTGCCCATCTCAAAGCCCTCCTTCGTGACCTTCAGGTGCCCACCACAAACAACAAGTTCTCTCCTTCCTTGGTCTAGCTAACTTCTTTTGCCTCTGGGTTCCCAACTTTGCTTCCCTAGCACAGCTTCTTTATAAACCAAAAAGTGCCATGTTAGAGTCCTTTGACCTTGCTGCTTCTATAGATTCCTCCTTTCACAAGCTACAATAGGTTCTCCTGAGGGCCTCAGCTCCCATTTACCCACCTCAGCTCAGCCTTTTATGCTATACACTTCTTGTCAAAGGCATAATATAGTGGGTGTTTTAGGACACAAAGAGAGGAAATTGTACCCAAGGTTGGAGTGGGGAAGAAGGAGGAAGTGGTCATTGGGATGTTACTGCTTCCAGGCAATAACATACCTTTCCAGACAACTAGACAGTGTGGTTTACAGATAGACTCCATGCTCTCCAGCAGTGGCCACACTAACATGAGAGGCAACAAGTTTAAGACCATCTGTCACAGTTCACTCACCCCATCCATCACCTTAGTGAGCTCATCACACATAAGGCACTTCCATCCTAATGACTCCTAGTGTACACCAGATCCACCTGATGTTCCGAGAGGACCCTTCCATCACTGTTTCCACCAGTAGCCCTCTCAATCCCACCACCTTACTCTTCGCCTCTGATGAGGCCTGCAACACAATAATGTGAAGGCCCTGCAGCTGACCCCGACTCCATTCCTTGCATGGGTAGCACTCCTCTTCCCACAGCCTCTGACACGTGGCTCATAGATGGTAGCTCAAAAAAAAAAAAAAAAAAAAAAAAAAAAAAAAAAAAAAAAAAAAAAAAAAAAAAAAAAAAAAAAAAAAAAAAAAAAAAAACAAACACAGACACTCAAAAATGACGAGAGGTTTCCTCATCAGGGCCAAGCTGAGGTGAGAAACTGACCTGTTGAGAAACATGATACAAATACTGGGAAAAACCTGCTCTTCCACATGAAGGGTAGTGCAATGTCGCACATTAAAAACTCTTACTCCTTTGATGCTCCCTCACACTTCATTAATTTTGCATCTTTGGACTATGAGGAAGATGCAGAAAACACAGATGCGTGGTTTGGGGAGAAGGCCAATATGTTTCTTGGGGAAAATGGTTCAGGAGAGGTGGTGCTAAGCAAAACTCCCTCGAGGAAAGCAAATCTTCAGCAAGCTAGTCTCACACCTTTGTGACCAGTTCAGAACATTTACTACGAAGAGGCAGAATACATAAATCTTACGGAACATTCTAATTCATCAGATGCTTGTTGCACTGTGAAAGTGGAGAGAGTCAAATCAAGAGATACTCCAGCCTAGCCTCAGCAGATAGCCCTTAGACTCCTTGCTCAGAAAGATTTGAAGAGGAAAGAAAAACACCCTGTTCCCAAGAAAGCAAACAGATGTGCCACTTATGTACTTTTTTTTTTTTTTTTCAGAACTGGGGATTGAACTGAGGCCCTTGCACTTACCAGGGAAGCACTTATTTCACAAAGCCAACTCCCTGACCCCGTGATGCGCCACTTCTGTAATCAGTGGAGTTCCACCTTCCAAACAAATGAAAGTATGCAAAGAACCAGAAGTAAATCCCAGAATTGAAAGTCTTGCTGAAGAGCCCACCCATGAAACCACCCACTCAGTCTCTTGGCGTTGATTTGGATATTGAGAAAATAATCCAGGAGCAGGGGTCAGAGAAGAAATCAGAAAAAGAACACTTTGAATTTCGGACCAGACCTTGCTCTCCTGAGGCTTTTGGAGGAGCTGTACATGCTCCTAAAAAGAAGGTCCTTCCACTCACCATCCCCAAGGCTCCAGCCTTTGCACAGAGGAATGGGAGGAACAAAACCTACTTGCTCACCAGAGCAGATGAGGTACCCAACTTTAAGGCACACCCTATACCTCATTTTGATCGCATTAACCTGCCAGAAAAGAAGACAAAGAACCTGACTCAAGCTGAGCCGTTTGAGTTGGAGACTGACAAGATTGGTGCTAAGAGGGCTCAGGCCTGGAAGATCCAGCTGGAGGGGGAACTGAGACAGCAGAAAGCAGCAGCTTGCTTCAAGGCTCCTGCAAACACGGTCACCTCCCGGGAGCCCTTTGTTCCCAAGAAAGAGAAAAAAAAAATCAGTTCCTGTTCAGGAACCTTTCCAGTTGGCCACTGAGAAGAGAGCCAAGGAGCAACAGGAGTGGGAAAAAAGAATGGCGGAGTTGGAAGCCCAGAGAGCCCAGCGACTGGAGGAGGCCAGGCAGCAGGAAGAGGAACAGAAGAAACAGGAGCTGGCCAGGCTCCGGACAGAGCTGGTGCACAAGGCAAATCCAGTATGTCAATTCTGGTCTATGGAGGTAAGGGCCAGTGACCAGCTGCTGACTGTACCCATCTCTCCTAAGTGCTGCACTCGGCTCCAGTTCTGAGCTAAGCTGGGAGCTGCTCCTTACATCACACCAGGTGTGGAGAGAACGACCCATGCCTCAGCCTGTGGAAGGGCCAGCTTTGGGGGGAAGTGGTTTTCATACATTTTAAGGTGAAAATGAGACTCAACTATCAACGCCTTAGTGAGACTTACTGTAGTGGATTACTTTAATGTCAGTTGACTCTTAATTTGAATTTCAAGTTTCTGTGTTAGTACAGTGCAATTTCTTATACTCATATCTCTTCCCTTTCATTTGTTTATTCACACACACACACACACACACACTTTCAAAATATATAAAATAAAGATTAAAAAAATGACAAGATATGCCATAGTCAGTAGATCTAGAGTAATAGAGACAACTAAGCTTTTAAAATCCCATCTCACCAAACTTATCCTAGAGCTACACCTGCCTTAACCTCAGCTCCTTCCTTGGCACTAACTAGACTCAAGACACTTTCCAAGGTACCCACATTCCTAAGCCCCTAAAACACAAACATCAAAAACTAAAAATACCAATACTGTTCCTCCTAGCTAGGGTCATGGTGGAATGACACATTCAGATCAAAGACTCCCTTCTTGCTCCTCCTCCTGTGTCCTTTAATCATGATGACATATGTACACCTGACATGCTATCTTTTAAAACTTTCTTCAATCTTGGATGGGAGCTTCACTAATGATGAACTTCTAGCTGCGACACCTGGCTCTAGGTTCTACCTGGGCTTGACCCATCTTCCTGTCGACCCTCTTCATCCCCAAATGATGCCCTCTTTCAGTAGGAGGCAGTGTAAGAGACACATTGCCCCTTCATAACAACTAAAAGATGGGAATGATAGGTTCTGACCCCAATGTAAACTGCTAATTTATTATGGTGGTCATCTAACATGAGATGACCCTTAAAACAACAGCTGTCTTCCCAATGACCACTTCCTCCTTCTTCCCCACTCCAATCCTGGGTACAGTTTCCTCTCACTTTTCCCCCCCAACATAGAGAGACCCCAATGAGCTCCTTACCTGTTAATGAAACTGTCCTTCAAACTCCACCCGAGTGAAAGTCCATAAAGGTCTCAGCCCTCTTGGTCTCAGGTCAGAGGATTTTTCTCACCTGCCATTGATCCTCTCTGTGTCTTGGAAATTAATAAAGGCTTCTATTATCTTTCCTATCTCTTTATTGCACTGCTGAAAATGTTATCAGCTTGCTCCCTGTATCTTAGGGGCTGCTACTTTTTTTTTTTTTTTTTAATGTTTTTTTGAGACAGGGTTTCACTATGCAGTTCAGGCTGGCCTTAAGCTCACTTTTTAGCTCAAGCTGGTCTTGAACTCACAACAATCCTCCTGCCTCAGCCTCCCAAGTGCTGGGATTACAGGCATGCGCCACCACGCCCGGCTCATACTTTTTTTTTTTTTTTTTTTGCAGAACGGGATTGAACTCGAGCCTTTGCGCTTGCCAGAAAAGTGCTCATTCCAGTTAGCCATCTCCCCAGCCCTAAGGGGCTGCTACTTCTTTTATGTATTTAGTACAGGATCTACCCTGTACTAGTACCATGCCCAGTCTCAATCATAGTCTCAACATGCCCCATGGGTGGGGCTGGCACCGCACACTGGGGATCAAACCCTAGTTCCTGTGCCTGCCTAAGCAGGTGCTTTAATCCAATGAACTATTTGGCTGGCCCTTGGGGCTGCTGCCATTTGCACTTTGGTTTTGCTTTTACTGGCATCTGTCTTTTCTGAGCCTTGCCTTCTCTAGCTGCAGAGAGAGGAGAATTACTGCTTTCTGGGCACCCCACAGAGTGGGGACCAAGGGACAAGGGTGTGCCTGGCGTGGGGCTTACCCTTTGCTCAGCGATAGGTGTTGGTGGCTCAGGTGACATCTGAACTTCTTCCTACACATTGGTACATTGGTGCTGGTTCTGGGTAGTGCTTCTGCATTCAGGAGGAAGAAAAGAGCCGTGTGTGTGTGTGTGTGTGTGTGTGTGTGTGTGTGTGTGTGTGTGTGCTTACAGGTGTGTGCGAGCCAGGACTTTCACATGAGTGCAGCAGGACTGAGCAGATGAAATACAGGATGGACCTTAAGGTGTGAACTGCAACTAGGGCTTGTGAACTATTTCCACCAAGTCATTGTCTGGAGGCCGTGAAGGCTGAACCCCAACTTATGGCATGGGAACCCCTAATCCAGCCTCTGCTCCTGTCTGTCCCTAGAGGTCTTCACTCCTGACACTGCACATGTTCCTGCTCTTCTGTTCTTTCTCATTAAACTTTTTATTTTGCAATCAGTTGAGGTTTACAGAAGAGCTACAAAGATAATACATCTTCCTCTCAGATTAACCTGGAATAGTAGGTAGAACTAGGAAATTAACATTGATCCCATACTAGTAGACTGCAGGTTTCATTCAGATGTCGCCAGCTTTTCCACAGTATCCTTGTCCTGTTCCAGAATCCAGCCCAGGCTCCCGCAGTGCACTCCATGCTCTGCATGCACTGGCTTTGTTTCCTGTCTTTCTGCCTTTGACTCACCATCTTCTTCCTCTGTTTGAACTTTCCTGTTTACACAGACTCCCATTCCTCCTGTAGCGGCCCTGTCTTGGGTCACGTGTCCACTGGTGAACTTGGTGGGACTGGGCTTGGGATATTATCTGCTGTCTCCAATTAGCTCTCCCATTCAGCTATTATGTACCTCTCTGTGCAGCTGTGAGTGAATACTGTATTAGTATTGTTGTCACCATAATGAAATGCTCAGGGCAGATGACTTTACAAGGAGAAGAGTTGTATTTAGTTTATAGTGTTGGAGGCTGATGCTCTAGATGGTGTGGCACAGGCTCCGATAAGCACCCAGAGTTGGGTGGAGAGTGTGTATGAAAGAAGGAATCCCCTAGGAGGCAGAAAGCAGGGGGAAGCTGATGGGACCAGGTGCGGCTTTCCGGGCAATCTTCTTGTGAGAACTAACCAGCATCCTACAAAAAATTCCTGGATCCCTTTTGAGACCTGCTGGATCCTGCAGCTGGCCTGAGAACTGCCTGCTCTGCTGGGCTCCAGCTCTTGAAGGTTCCTCTAGTGCTTCTCAGGGCGGCTGCCATCCTGGGACCTGGCTCCTAATGGGTGAATCTTTGGGCAGGAGGCAGGGACCAAGCTGGGTGTGATAGCACATGCCTGTCATTCCAGCACTCAAGGAGCTGGAGACAGGAGGGTCACAAGTTCAAATTCCACCTGGGCGACTTATGGAGGCCCTGTCTCAAAATTTAAATACATACGTACATAGCACAGAGATGTTGCTCAGTGGTAGAATGCCCCTGGGTTAGAAACCCGGACCACCAAAACACAATCCCCCCTGTTCAAGCCACAGCTAATGCTCCTATATCATTAGTTCTCCCTGATGCCCTTGTTACTCAGAATAGGTTTGCAGGAGGCTTCCTCAGCTAGCGTGGCAATTGGTGACACCAGTCTCTGTGTCCTTTATTGTCCAGTCCAGGAGTGCGCTCTCCTCAGGCCTGGGTCTAGGGGTGTAATGCGCTCCATTTGACGCGGGGGCTCCGCTTCCTGTGGTTTCTCCCTATCCCATGCTGACTGCAGCATCCTTCCCTTTGGTGTTTTATTCTGCTGGTGACATGAGGTAGCTGGCACCCCTGCCCCCTTCCCAGCTCCTCTGCCAAGCAGGCTAGGAAACCAGAGCTCAGGCCCTAAACTTCAGGGGCCCCAGGGACCCCGAACCACATCCCTTCCATCCCTTGAGTTCCAACTGCTGGAGGCCTTCCCTTTGGGAGACCGACTCTCTAATCCACATCAGATTTGTGTTTGCTCCTAAATTTAATTTTTTATATAACTCATTCATTTGTGTAATTGAAAATTAAAGATATTAGAAGAATAGAGAGGGTAATGGGTCCCTCCTGGAAAATTAATCTGTAAGATAGATCAGGAATCATATTAACCAAATGTAAATGTGTAGGATTTATTTGAATCCTGATCCAGACAGCCCAATTACTAAAGCAGAAGTTTTGCCAGGCATAGTGGCTCACACCTGTAGTCTCAGCTACTGAGGAAGCTGAGGCAGGAGAGCTGCAAATTTGAGCCCAGCTTCGTAAGATTCTGTCCCAAAAAGTGATGGGGTGTAGCTCCATGGTAGGTGCCCCTGAGCTTGATCTCCAGAATTGCAAAATAAAACAGACTTACAAACAAAACTTACAGACAATTAGGGGAAATTTACATATGGAGTAAACATTAGCTTATATTTAGGAATATTGACAGTTTTATCATGTGTGAAGATGACACTGCGGTCGTGTTTGGGAGGAAAATTATGACTTAGAGAGACTGACATTTCTGTGTGATTGGAATTCTTTTAATTTTTCATAATCTTCGCAAAAAGTAGTGAGAGGAAATGAAATAGGAAGGGCACAATTGTCAATGCTGGGTGGTAGGCGCTCCAGGCTCCCTCCACCCCCACTGAAGACAACTCGTTCTGACTGGGACCTCATCAGTCTGGCCCTGCCCCAGTAATCAACGTGTTTTCAGTGTTTTTGTTTTTGTTTTTTTTTCTTTTTTGGTACTGGGATCGAACTCAGGACTCAGGATGCTGAGCTATCTCTCCAGCCTTTCATGTATCCTTTATGCAAATATATAGATTAAAAAAATATGATAGGGCCGGGGAGATGGTTCAGGGCTGGGAGATGGCTCAGTGGAATAAGCGCTTCCCTGGTAAGCACAAGGGCCTGAGTTCAATCCCCAGTTCTGAACAAAAAAAAAAGAGGAGGAAGAAGATAAATGTTAATCTTTGATTTGATTTGATTTTTTTCTGCAGTACTAGGGGTGGAACTCGGGACCTTGCACTTGCCAGACAGATGCTTATGCTGCTGAGCTATATCCCTGGCCCATGAATGTTTAAGTTAAACAGTTTATTACAGTAAAAGACACTTTGCCATGAATCCCCCTCAGAAACCTCCCTCTCACTTTGAGTATACTTATTCCATTGTTCATGCCTTTCTCTCTCTCTCTGTACTTTTGGGACAGGGTCTCACTATGCAGTTCAGGCTGGCCTTGAACCCACTTTATAGCCAGGCTGGCCCTGTACTTGACGTGATTCTCCTGCCTCTGGAGTGCTGGGATTGCAGGCATACCCCGCCATTCCTGGCTGTTCTTGTCAGTTTCTGAAGCAGTTGTGGAATTCCTCTTTACAGAGTGTCTTTATGAAGTGTTATAAAAATAAATAAATAAAATACAGAGAAAGCTGCTGCCGAGCAGCCCATCCAACAGATCCAACAGAAAGGCAGCTCCTGCAAACATCCCAGGGTGTCAGCATCCGACTTCTGACTCTTTCCCCATACTCAAAATGACCCTGAGAGAAAGACATTCTGAATCACCTCAGGACACTGCGGCAGGCATGGCAGTGTAGCTGAAAACTTTCATGAGAAGACTTCCAGAGCCGCTTCAGAAGGTAGTGAGGATACTGGGACAAGTGTGTTGGAGGAGAGGATTAATGGGCATGTGTCTTTATAATATCAAAAAAGTTTAAATTTAAACAGTTCTTCAGTCCTGTTTTGTGTGTGTACACACTCAGCACCTCCTGATTTTATTTTTTCCCCCAGAAGAACATTGCTGGAGCTCGTAGCTTGTCTTTCCTTCCTTTATTGTAATGTAGTCAGCAGAAGAATGGGCCCCAAGCACGTGCTCACCCTCATTCTTAGGGCTGGAGCATTGCCACCACAATGGCTAAGGGCGCTCTGCAGCTTGGATTAAGATTAAGGGCCCCAAGCCGGGCGTGGTGGCGCATGCCTATAATCCCAGCACTCGGGAGGCTGAGGCAGGAGGATTGTTGTGAGTTCGAGACCAGCCTGAGCTACAAAGTGAGCTTAAGGCCAGCCTGAACTGTATAGTGAGACCCTGTCTCAAAAAGACAAAAAAAAAAAAAAAAAAAAAAAAGATTAAGGGCCCCAGGTGAGGAGATATTTTCTATTATCCAAGGAGCCTAATATAACCTTAAAAGAATTGATTTGCTTTTGTTTGGAACTGGGAATCGAACTCAGGACTTCATGCTTGCCAGGCAGGTGCTGTGCCACTGAGCTACGTCGCTAGTCCTAACCTTCAAAATCAGATTCTGTGCTGGCTGCAGCAAAGGGAGTTGTGATGAAGGGTGGCAGACAAGACTGCTTTGTGGACAGAGGGAGGGACCACAGCTGAAGGAGCTGTCACCTCTATCAGCTGGAGAAGTCCGGGAAGTGAATCCTCCCTACAGTGTCAGGGTGGAGGCAGCCTGCCCATGCCTGATCCTTGGCCCTGTGAGACCATGTGACAGACTTCCAGTGTCCCTAAGTGCAAAATGTGTGATAAGTATGTGAGCCAGGTTTCCGCCAACTCAAGCAGCAATAGACACTTAGCACATGAGGTCTCAGATAGTCCCATATTGCTATGGAGATTGCACAAGTCTTAGTTCCTCATCGTTTTGTACATGAGATCTGGAGTTCAGCAGACAGGGCTGGGCCCAGCCTGCCCACATGCTGGTGTGTTTTGGGGCAATTTATGTCACCCTCCCCAGTTTCCTCATCTGCAAAATAATAATAACCTTTTTCATAAGGCTGGTCTGAGGTTAAATCACGTACTGCCTGCTAAGCATTTCTTTCTTTCTTTTTTTTTTTTTTTTTTTTTTTTTTTTTTTTTTTTTTGTCTTTTTGAGACAGGGTCTCACTATGCAGTTCAGGCTGGCCTTAAGCTCACTTTGTAGCTCAGGCTGGTCTCGAACTCACAACAATCCTCCTGCCTCAGCCTCCCAAGTGTTAGGATTATAAGCATGCACCACCACGCCCGGCTTCCTTTTTTTATATTTTGGAGAAGGGTTTGCAGGATGTTCAGGGTCTCACTACTAGATCAGACTTGTAGTGATCCACCTGTTTACAGCCTCCCAAGAGCTGGGATTACAGGCTTGCGCCACCACACACAGTCTCAATTGCTGTCTCAGTGCACCCTGGAGCCAGGGCCAGTATAGCAAGCCCAGGGATCAAACCCCCAGTCTGTGCTCCTGCTTGTAGGCACTTTAATCCACTAAGAAATACTTTTCTAAAATTAAAAAAAAAAAAAAAAGACAAAATAAAGTACAGAAGAAAATATTGGTTATGAGGAAAACTTTTATTTATTTATTTATTTATTTATTTATTTATTTATTTATTTATTGGATACAGGGAATAATTACACAGCTCACACTCATAGTGATCCTCTTGTCTCAGCCTCTCCAGGTGTGCACTACCATGCCTAGTTTTGGGTGGGCACGGCACAGCTGGGGTTCCAGGGATGGCACGTGGCATGTGGCACCTGCAGATCAATTTAGGTCCTTGCACTTGCCAGGCAGGTGCTCTCTCCACCAAGCTATCTCCCCAGACTCAGAATAAAAGATTTTTAGTTCTCTGATTCTTATTACAAGAGATCTCTGTTTACTGACCTATAAAGAGTTCTGACTATTCTACTTATAAGATTAAAAACTGTAAAAGAGTTATTATAATTCAACTTGACCAAATATGTCTGGAAGCACTCTGATTTTATCTTTTTAAAAAAATTTAGGAGCCAGGGAGATGGCTCAGTAGAATAAGTGCTTCCCTGGCAAGTGCAAGGGTCTGAGTTGAATCCCCGGTTCTGCCAAAAAAAAAATAAGAAAGAAAAACTTTTCTTTATTTGGTACAGGGTCTCGCTATGCAGCTCAGACTTATAGTGATTCTCGTTCCTCAACCACCCAGTGCCGGGATCACAAGTGTGAGCCACTACACCCAGTTATGGTGGCCAGCTCAGTGTGGAGCTGGCATGGCACACAGTACCGGGGATTGAACCCAGTTCCTTGTGCTTGCCAGGTAGGCGCTTGGGCTGCTGAGCAATCTCCCCAGCCCTGGCACTCTGATTTTATAAACAAATTGTTTTGTGTATGTTTGTACATCTGTCTGCATGTTCAGTTCATAACTGCTTAACCAGCTGTTATATTTGAACGCAATGAATTTTTTATTCTTTTTGCCTTTTTTGATATTTAAAATATTTGTCTATAATTTAAATTGGTTTATAGATAGAAGCTATTAAAGTTAGGGACAAGCCGGGCGTGGTGGCGCATGCTTGTAATCCCAGCACTCGGGAGGCTGAGGCAGGAGGATTGTTGTGAGTTCGAGACCAGCCTGAGCTACAAAGTGAGCTTAAAGCCAGCCTGAACTGTATAGCGAGACCCTGTCTCAAAAAGACAAAAAAAAAAAAGTTAGGGTCATTCTTCTACCCAGGCTGCCAGCTGGCAAGACTAGTTTTTCAAATGCGGTACATCATTGAGGCTTGACATTAAGTTTATAAGGTTTAAGTTGTTTGCATGTGAATATCAAATACACACTTTGGTAGTTTTTGAGTAAAAAAAAATACAATTCATATAACTATATAATAATAACTCTGCATAATAACTCAGGAATCTTTCATTGTCAAAAATAATGGGTTAGTTATTATGATCTAATTTTCATAGGTCACTGAAAACTTGTTACAATAATAAAATTGGAACCCCTCAGGCTAAGGGAAACTGCTAGACAGGACTTCTCTTGATAAATAAAAGAGCAACTGCCTGGAAATAATTCATATCAGTCTTTGTTCATTAATGGGCCCCAATAATGTTCATAGCCTTATGGGAGACACTCCAAATAAATGCTGCTCAACATATCATTGTGATATGTTACATTGATTATTGTCAAAGGGATAAATTTTCTGTGGTAAAACAATATGGTTTCATTAAAGATGCTTTTGGTACAAGATCTTCCAGGCAGTGTTTCCATGTGGCCCTGGTGTCCCGTCTTCTTTTTTATTACAAAGATAGGAGTGTTCCAAGGGGAGTTCCTGGGGACAACATGACCAGCAGCAAGCTGTTCCTGCACCAGCTGTTGCGCGGCCATCTGTTTTTTAGTGGTAAGGGGCCATTTTTTTTTTTTTTTTTTTTTGTCTTTTTGAGACAGGGTCTCACTATGCAGTTCAGGCTGGCCTTAAGCTCACTTTGTAGCTCAGGCTGGTCTCAAACTCACAACAGTCCTCCTGCCTCAGCCTCCCGAGTGCTGGGATTACAGGCATGCACCACCATGCCCGGCTCTGGTAAGGGGCCATTGATCGACCCACACAGGATCATCCAAGAGCCAGGTGATCTTGTCTGCGTGAGCCGCAGGAGAGTCAACAGCCCCTACTAAAAAGATCTCAGGGTCCTCTAACTCCTCCTCATCCGCAGAGGAAAGAGAATCCAACTCCGCCTGAGAGACAGTGGGAGTGTTATGTGCGGACGATTGAAGGACTTGCTCCCCCTCGGCAACCGCCTTTTTAAATAAAGGATTCCAATGTCTCTGCTGGAGAATCTCATTAATGAGAGTCCAGTAGGAAAAAGCCGTTACGGGAACTTTTTCTGGCCCGAAGACCCTGTAATAATCTTGTAAGGCGTCTCCCACCCTGTGCCATCTTTTTGAGTCAATCGTTCCTTCTAAGGGAAACCAAGGGCACACTTGATGAATAAACTGAAAGTAAATACATAACTGCTTTACTGTAACCTTTACTCCTCGCGCCTTCAATGCTTTACTGAGACTGTCGACAAATATCTCATGCTTACTTAATGCCTGTCCCATTGTCAAAGGAAAAGGGAAAAAAAAGGTTGCCGTCCGCTTACCGAGATCCAGACGTCGCAGCAGGCGACCACGGCGCGGACCTCTATCACTGTCACTCGGCCGCCACTCGGACGGGTCCCTCACTGGATCCTCCGTACCAGATGGCCCCACGTCGGGCGCCACTGGTCCCGTCTTCTTTTTTATTACAAAGATAGGATGTTCCAAGGGGAGTTACTGGGGCAACATGACCAGCATCAAGCTGTTCCTGCACCAGCTGTCGCGCGGCCATCTGTTTTTTGTTCTTATAACTGGGTTGAGAAGAAGGAGGCAAGATGGCGGGTGCCTCGTGGTTAGCCCTCCTGTGACGGAGCACTGCAAGTTTTTGAGTGAGATCAAAACGCTGCTTTTCCAAGTAATACTGTTTACGAAGGTCCCTCACTTCGTTTTCTAGCCCCTTAAACATATCCAAGGATTCCCCCTTGTCCTGTAAATTCTGAGAAGGCTGAGCCAGCGGCGACAGCGGGCGATACTGAGCAGCCTCACCACCTAGTGTCTGCCAGTCCACAGTGTCCTCCTCAGGGCCACCATTATGAAGTGTCTGCTCTTGACAATCAGGCACTTAATACCCTGGCTCCTTGTAGTCTACAGGCTCAAATTACAATCTAGTGTCTGCTGTAATTTTCCAAAATGACTAATACAAAGGGCAAGAGGAGGAGAACCACTATTTGTTTTCCAGGCCTTTTAGAAAACATGGGGTTGTTCCCTTGGCCACATACATGTGAATCTACAGAAAGGGTGATATTGTAGACGTCAAGGGAATATGTACTGTGTAAAAAGGAATGCCTTGCTGGGCATGGTGGCGCATGCCTGTAATCCCAGCACTTTGGAGGCTGAGGCAGGAGGATTGCTGTGAGTTCGAGACCAGCCTGAGCTCAAAGTGAGCTTAAGGCCAGCCTGAACTGCATAGTGAGACCCTGTCTCAAAGAGACAAAAAAATCAAAAGGAATGCCTCACAAATGTTACCATGACAAAATAGGAAGAGTCTACGACATTACCCAGCATGCTGTTGGTATTGTTGTAAACAAGCAAGTTAAAGGCAAGATACTTGCCAAGAGGATTAATGTGTGTATTGAGCATATTAAACACTCAAAAAGTCATGAAAGCTTCTTGAAATGTGTCAAGGAAAATGATCAGAAAAAGAAGGAAGCCAAAGAGAAAGGCACCTGGTTCAACTGAAGCGCCAGCCTGCCCCTCCAGAGAAGTAGAAGTGTGCTTTGAGAGGACCAATGGAAGGAACATGAGTTGTTGGAACCTATTCCCTATGAATTCATGGCATAAACTGGGCATGTTGCTCTGCCATTCAGCACCGGATTGGCAGCTTAAGCGTCTAGGTCCTATGTACAAATAAAATTACCCTGTGTTGTAAGGGTGATTTTCTTAGCTGAACAGGTATGTGGTGCCTTCTTACCTCAGAAATATTTGCAGCAGATGTTCACTGTACCTAGTCATTGTGTCTGGTCTTTACTGTTCAGTGTTCTTCTTGCTGAAAGATTGCTGAGGTGCTGTGCAGGTATATGCCCAAATATTTATAAAATATTTATATTGGCTTAAAATTCTGTAAATCATCATGGGGAAAGATGTATCAAAATAAATGGAAGTCACTTCAGAAACAAATATAAGTCCATTTCAGTTAAATAAATTATTTAAAGCACCTTTTAAAAAAAGATGGGGCCAGGGAGATGGCTCAATGTAATAAGCGCTTCCCTGACAAGCAGAAGGGCATGAGTTCAATCCCTGGTTCTTCCAAAAAAAAAAAAAATAAATAAAAAGATGCTTTTGGTACAAAACTAAGAGACAGATTCCTATATAGCTAGCACTCATCATTATGAGTAACTAATCTGTTACAGAATATAGTCATTTCTTCTTATACAGGTCTTCTAAGATGTAAAACTATGATTATTTATGGTGATAATCTTTTCCTCCTGTATGTTGTGTTTTGGAAGGGAGCTGATCTGCATTTTCTTTGTGTTTAGGACATTACCTGGATGGCAGACAAGCTTCCATGCAGTGGACTGTTGGGATGGTGGTATGGTCACTATCGAGATCTGTGTTGGAAGTTAAGAGTGCAGAGCCAGTAGAGTGATGCGAGACTTTTGGCCAGGGGGAGGCTGCAGTGGAGCTGAGTACTGCAAAGATGAAAGAGAGGAAAATGTGGCTGTTGAGAAGGGACAGAACAAGAAAAAGTGACCTCGAGCCTTTCACCAGGAGGGAAGAGTGTTTCTGAAATGCAGGCAGTCCCTTGGGGGCATTTCTTAATGTTACTGTGAGCATTGCTTCCTGGCTCCAGAGATACCTCACCCTGCTGGTACAGATTCTTTGACCCACTAGTGCAGATTTTCTAGCTTCCACCACTGACCTTTGGATCTTCCCAGTGCAGATTCTTGGTACAGACTTGCATGAGCCATTGTTGTGGGTCTAGGTCTTCAGCAGAACTAGGGAGGACATTGCTATGAGATTTAAATCTTCAGCTAGGCTCATGCAGGGCATTGGTGTGGGAATCAAGTCCCCATCTGGATTTTTTGGGTCTCTAGTGTGTCAACAGATCTACACTCTTCAGCAGTTGACTGTTTGGGTGGTGTTATAAAGTAACTCTATAGATGGTGCTGTAGATACTCATTCTTGCATGACTCATGCCGCCTCTTGGGGGAAGAAAGATGGGAAATATTCAACAGTATTGCTTATCTGACTTTGCACTATGGGAGTCCCTCATACCATTAAAAACTGATAAGAGACCCTCGTATATCAGCAAGGCCTTATCCTCTTTCTCACAACTTTGGCATATTAAGCATCTTACAGACATAGTGCTCAGGGCCAAGACATAGTGTAGCATACATACCTTTCTTTAGAAACATGATTACAAAAACAAAAAAGGGGGAGTACAACTGCCTCCACAGGCACAATTAGATCTTGCTACTTTGATCTTAAAATTTGTACACCCATGACTAGAAAGTGAGTACTCCATCAGAACTTGATGAGCACACTTAGGGCTCAAGGGCTATGGAAGGGTATTGCAACAGAAAACTAGGATGGCCCAGTACAGTTCACAACATGGGGCTGAGGGTATCTTTTGTATTAACAGAATTGGAACAGCATAGTGGGTGTCATCCCAGAACTAGTGACCACAGAGAGGAGGTCTCCAAATCTGCGGTGGTGTGCTCAGCTGTCCCCAAGCCCAGCAGTGTGAGCCTTTCCAAGGATGACCCTGGAGAAGACATCTCACTTGCTGCTTATCATGCAAACGAGATGATGACATGGGGCATATGAAGAAAATGGCTTGGGAAGCTGCAAGATTGCTGATGAGACAAGGCCTCCCACGTACCCCAGAACATATGTTTACTGTCATGGTGGCTTATCGTCTGTGCCATATATTTAAGCCAAGTTATCAGGGAAAGAATATTGGGCTTATATGCCTAATCCCCTTTTGCTATAACCTCTTATATGGGCAAATATTTTCCCCCCCAGAAATTGATCCTGAGCAGTGAGGTTGTGTGTCAGGACTTTTGTGGCCCTGGGGTTTATAAACTCCAATATTACTATAAATTATATGTCACTTTTTTTTTTGTCTTTTCGAGACAGGGTCTCACTGAAGTTCAGGCTGGCCTTAAGCTCACTTTGTAGTTCAGGCTGGTCTCGAACTCACAACAATGCTCCTGCCTCAGCCTCCCGAGTGCTGGGATTACAGGCATGCGCCACCATGCCCAGCTAACAAGCATTGTTTTGTTTGTTTGTTTGTTTTTGGTACTGGGGATTGAACTCAGGACCCTGGGCTTTACCAGGCAGGCACTTATTATACTGAGCCTATCTCCCCAGCCCTTTTTTCTTTTTTTGTAGAACCAGGGATTGAACTCAGGCCCTTGCCAGGCAAGCACTTGTTCTACTGAGCCATTTCCTGGCCCCTGTATCACATTTCTTATATCCACCCTTATGTATTGAGCCCAAGTACTTACAATAGAAATACTGACTGCCTGCTCAGCTGCAAATCTGGGTGACTCTCCAGAAAATATAATTGATAATTCTAGAAATGGAATCTATTAATATCTGAGGGAAATGCTTAATACGCCTGCACACAATGTTCTACCATGTACACAACATACACCTTTGGCTGCCACACATGAATACACTCCCTGCCTTGGACCGCCTGCAAAGGAGGTAGGGGGTGAAAAACGCACCTTTTTTCACCATTTCAGTTTATACACTGGGGACCCCAAGCAACATTAATTGGGAGAGACGATAGTTGTTCAGCTTGGAATGCTGTCAAATGGCATTGGTGTTGTTATGGTTTGTGTCTAGCTGTCCCCCCAAGGTTTCATGCAGTCATGGGGAGGACTTCTAGAGTCTGTGATAAAGTCACGATCCTCTGGGATTGCGGGTGTGAGGGCTGCACCCATCTTGGGGCGGACAGCCTGAATGTAACATCAGAGAGACAGGCTTGCTCTCTGCAGCCTTTTGCTCTTTTGCTGCCTTCTGCTGCCATGAATGGCTGCTCTCTGCCATGTCCCAGTCTACCTTGCAGCCAGCTGAGTATGGACTGAAATCTCCAGTAACTGTGAGCTAAATAAACCTTTCCTTCCTTCATTTTGAGTGTCGGGTATTTGTCCCAGCAATGAGAGAAGAGTAACTGAGACAGGTGTCCTGACTGTTATGAAAGAAATAGCACTTCTCTATTCTGATGCTGAAGGCTTGAATGATGTCTTACTTTTTTTTTTCATTGCTGAGACAAAATAGTCAATGTCCAGAGTTAAAGGAAAAAAGGTTTATTTTGCTCAGTTTGCAAAGGTTTTAATCCATAATTAGCTGGCTCCAAGGCAGGGTGGCACATGGCAGAAGGTCAACAGTTCATGGGGGTGAGAGACAGCAAAAGCCACACTAGAGAGAGAGGAAAGAGCAAACCACTTTCTGTCCCTTAGATTGTGGGTAGGCCAGCTCCCCTAGGGTAGGCGTAGCACTCACACCCTTATCCTAGCATTGGACCATGCATCAGTCATAAATTCTAGACTCAGCCACTTCTGAAAAGCTTGTCCCACATGATTGTATGAGGCTTTGGAGGACATCAGTCACAAACCATTACATTCTGCCTCTGGTTCCCCAAAGACTCATGTACATCTTTATGCAGAAAGCATAGTCTATCTCTAAGAGTTCTCTAACTCTTAACAGTTTCAGCATTGCTGAAAAGTCCTAGTCCCAAGTCTCCTCTAAGAAGTAAGGCAAACTCTTAGTTGTAAGACCCTGTACAAATAAAAAGAAAGCAGCACATTTCCAAAATTCATGGCACAAGATAGACATTTCCATTTCAAAGTTACACCAGGGGAGATACAAAGGAATGGAATCAAAGCAAGCCCCAAGCCCAGCAGGGCAAGCATTAAGTCCCAAAGTTGCTTGTGCAGTGTGCATGGCAATCTGGCAAGATGCTGGCCCCAAAGGGGCTGCAGCACTTCTGGTGGTTGCAGCTCCTATGGCTTCTCTTGTGGACCTGCTCTGCTCCCTCCTTGAAGGTTTCCGGGCTTCTCCCAACTTCTGCGGTCTCCACTGCACCTTTGGCTTCACACTCTCAGCTTCACGCACTGACCCCCTGGGGTACACTGCGTGGCTTCCCAGGTTTTCTGAAATCTGGGTAGAAGACCTTGTGATCCCACAGCTCTTTGATTCTGCATGCACTGAAGCCAGCACCACTTGGATGGTGCCAGGGTCTGCTGCCCGGTGGAGCCGCACCCAGGACTCCTTCTCTCTTGGCTTTGGAGCTGAGTGCATGGATTGTTGAGCACCCTGCATCCAATTCTAAGGAACAGACTCTCTATGCTGCTGCCATTCTGGAACATGGTGTGCTAGAGTTTTCTCCTCAAAGAAAAGTCTTTCACTTTTGCAATTTTGAGGCAGGAAAAGGTGGAGTCTTGCTGCTTCTTGTGGTGCCCTCAGGCCATCATTTTTATTTTCCAGTTCCTTCTCAGTAGCCTAGGTCTTTTCTGCTCTGCCTTTTCAGTTCACAACTTTATTAGAGCTTCTTTTCTGGCCCAACTCACAACATTTTACATCATTCTGTTGTGCTCTTTGCTCTTGATTTTCAACATACATCTGGCTAAAAGCCCCCAATAGTATCCACACCACCATCTTAGTATTAAACTGCCTTGGAATTTCTTCTGCCAGATTAATTAATGTACTGTCCTTAATCTTAGTCTCAGGCAAAGTCTCTGGACATGAGCAAAATACAGACAGACTTTCTACCCAGCCATAAAATGCATCACTTGGAGTTCCACAGCCAATGCAGTCCTTCTTCCCATCAGAAATCTCCAGAGATTGGTCTTCACGTGCAGGACTTCTCTTCTGAGCTTTGAAGACCAGAGTCTCCCATATAGTACAGCCTAAGGTGTTCCCGCTCTACTTTTTCAGTTAGCATCTCTGAATCATTCCAAATTCTTCCTACAAGTCATTTCCAAAGGCTTCTGAACCACATGATCAGGTAGAGTCCAACAGTGACCTCATTCCAGGTACCAAATTTCTGTCTTGGTTACTTTTCTTATTGCTGATACAGTATATTCAATACCCAAAGTTAAAGGGGGAAAGGTTTATTTAGCTCACAGTTTGTAGAGGTTCAGGCCATAATTGGCTGGCTCCAAGGTAGGGTAGCACACGGCAGAGGGGCAACTGTTCATGAGGACTGAAGACAGCAAAAGGAGCAAAGAGAGGGGAGAGCAAACCGTTTTCTGTCCCTTATATTGTATGTAGGCCATAGCACTTATGCCCTTAATCCCAGCACTGAGCTGTGAATCATCACTAAGTCTAGGTTCAGTAACCTTTGAAAAGCCTGCCCCTCATGACTGCATGAGGCTTTGGGAAGATGTAACACGCAAGCCATAGCAAATGGCATGGGTCTGGTTGTAGCCTTCTACTGCTACAGGCCATCATTAATGGCAAACGTGGACCCCTTCAGAGGACATTTGGGAAACTGGCCCTTGTCTGTTATGTTGGCAAAAAATGGAAGACATGTTTTTTATTTTTATTTTTGGCAGAACTGGGGACTGAACTCAGGCCTTTGCACTTACCAGGGAAGTACTTATTCTACTGAGTCATCTCCTTGGTCCTGGAAAAGATGTTTATATGAATTTACTGATAATATCCCTATTATCCAAACTGGAAAAGCAAAACCACACAGCTTTCCATCTGTATACATAACCCCTGCATTTTCTTTGTTTTCTTTTTTGTCTTTTTGAAACAGGGTCTCACTATGCAGTTCAGGATGGCCTTAAGCTCACTTTGTAGCTCAGGCTGGTCTCGAACTCACAACAATCCTCCTGCCTCAGCCTCCTGAGTGCTGGGATTACAGGCCTGAGCCACCATGCCCAGCAAGACTGTTAAGTCTTATTACTAAGGTGTTAGTTGATACACAGAGGCTTTTTATGCACTGCTATTTATGCACTGCAATCATTGACTGTTCACCTTGTTCACTGAACAAAAAGGATATTAGGATTGATTATTACAGGAATTGTCTCTTTGGTACTATTAATTTATAGTGCTGCTGCATCTGCTGTAGCTCCTGTTCATTTAGTGCACATTGGTCATTTTGTAGATAATTGAACCAGAACTACGGAAAACACCTGAAATATACAATCTTCTGTTGATGCAAAATTGTAGTCACATTAGGGGCTGGGGAGATGGCTCAGTAGAATAAGCACTTCCCTGGCAAGCGCAAGGGCCTGAGTCCCATTCCTGATTCCAAAAATAAACAAACAAATAAAACAAAACACAAACAAAAAATATAGTCACAAATCAGTGTTTTAGAGACATTGTCATGTGGATGAGAGATCAAACAGCCAGTCTGCAGTTGTAGCAGGGCCTCCAGTGACACTGTAACCTCACTTAGTGTTGTATCACTCCTCTTACACGTGACCAGCCTACCCATCCTCAGGTAAGCACTCGCAGGGCGCCATGCACTGAAAAAGCAGATTCAAAATTTCGGTAAGCAAATTCAAGACTGAGATACATTTGCTGACACTCTTTTTTTATGCATTTGGTATACAGTCTACAGGGTCTCACTGCATAGATTGGACTTGCAGTGATTCTCCTGATTTTAGCCTCCCAAGCGCTGGGATTAGAGGCATGTGCTACCACGCCCAGTCTCGGGTGCCCTCTCAGTGCGCCACTGGAGTAGGGCTGGCACTGAAGGCCGGGATCGAACCCGCTGCCCCTGCATCTGCCTAAGCTATTTGGCCAGCTGGCTTTATTTATTTATTTGATACATGGTCTCACTATGCAATTCAGACTCATAGTGATCGTCCTGTCTCAGCCCTCCCTAGTGCTGAGCTGGCATGGTATGCGGTACTGGGCATTGAACTTGGGTCCTTGCCAGGCAGGTGCTTAGACCATCGAGCTATCTTGCCAGTCCCATTTGCTGATACTCTCAGTCAGCTTCATCCATGAAACTATCTTAAAGCACATTTTCACTTTTTAAAAAATATTTATTTATTTGTCATTTTCACTTTTATACTGGCTTTATTATATTAGTACGTTTCCATCTGGTGTCTTTACAGCAGGGGTGGCCAAACTAGACAATGGCTAGATACGGTTCAACCTCAAATCAGGATGTTTCAACTGCTGCCATTACAAAAACAAAAACAAGGTAGCCGGGCGTGGTGGCGCATGCCTGTAATCCCAGTACTCGGGAGGCTGAGACAGGAGGATTGTTGCGAGTTCGAGACCAGCCTGAGCTACAAAGTGAGCTGAGGCCAGCCTGAACTGCATAGTGAGACCCTGTCTCAAAAAGACAAAAAAAAAAAAAAAAAAAACAAGGAAGTGGTGGAGGGCTAGGCTGCGAAACTCAGATGTTACAGCCTCAGGTCAGCAGTCTCTTGCCTCAGAGCAGAAAGCATGCCCATGTGTGTGTCCCTCTGGCCCTGGATGGAAGGCTGATAACCCAGCACCCTGAGGCAAGAGCATCTGTTGGGCACCGTTGTCAAAACGCAGATGTCTGGGTACAGCGAAAGTCTGGTTCTTCATTTAACTTATTCCTTAACTACCCATTCTGTGCAGTGGCTGCTCTATGAAATGGGTGCTACCCCTCCCCTTGTGGATCTTACTTGCTAATGAAGACAGGTGAGCCATGAGATTGTACTTGTCCACTAGAGATTGTGATAGAAATTATTATTATTAATTATTATTTTGTATTTTAGGGAAGGGTCTGCAGGGTGTCGGGGTCTCACTACTAGATCAGACTCAGCGATCTTCCTGTTTACAGCCTCCTGAGAGCTAGGATTGCAGGCACAAACCATCACACCCTGAGTTTCTATCTCTGCATGCCCCTGGAGTGGGCTGTAAAGCAGACCCAGGTATCAAACCCCCAACCCCTGTGCCTGCTTGCAGGTGCTTTAATCTGCTGAGCTATTTGGCAGGCCCTGTAATGGAAATTTTTAAGATTAGAATAGCTAGTAGCCTGACACCACATTAGGACAAAATAAGGTTATGCAGTTCACCACATAGCTCATCTGTTAGACTCATTAAGCTTTAACTGACTACATCCGGCTTCAAACTGGAGCTAACCTAACCCAGCTCAGGGTGACCACACCCAGCATCACAGCCTGTGCTTTCCACTCCTCAGCACACGCTATTTGCTAACTTGTTTTAAGGCCTTTCTGCTCAGTAACAAAGCATATCTGATGCTGTCCAATAAAAATTCACCATGCTTTTAAGCCTTTGTATCCCCTGCTTATGAACCTGTATACTCAGCCCAATGCCAGCTCTGGGCTGGTGCTTTGGCAGAGTCCCCCATTAGCCTGCTGTGTAATAAAGTTGGCTGCCTTCTAACTCCTTGGTGCACAGCGTTTTCCATTAGGCTCGGTTCTGGTTCTGCAACAAGACAAGTTCCTTCTGGTCCCCCGTACCTTACAGGTTGTCTGTCTTTATTTATACCCTGCCATTTCCCCTTCAGGTACCTAGGGGTCTGATCAGCCCCTGACACCTTCATGCTGAGCTTTATCCCTGGCCCCTTTATTTTAAAAAAATATGTTTATTTTCTTTTTTGTTTTTGTTTTGAGACAGGGCCCAGCTAAGTTGATAAATTGCCCAGGCTGGATTTGAAACCTGTGATCCTCCTGCTTCAGCCTCCTTCCCCACCTTTAGAGGCATGTGTATGGCTCACAAGTTTTTTTTGAACCCTGTTTTCACAATCTGTTAAAGAGAAAGGAAAATGCTTGCCTTTCAGGATCAAAGTGGAAAGCATTCCACATGCAGTCCCATAAAGCTGCATTTCTCTGTAACCACTCCAGGCCACTCCTGGGTTCCTTGGGCCCCCTGGGAGGATTCTGGAGTCTGCTCTACCGCTGTAGAGTTGTGGACACTGACACTGCCCAGCCGCTGGGGCTGGCAGGCTCAAGTGCAAGGGGCCAGTCTTGGCTACACGCTCTTCCTGCCCCTCGTCTTCCCTGCCCATGCCTGGCAGAGCCCAGACCTTCCTCTTCCTACTGCACACCCCACAGACACCACTGCTCTTGCTGGGTACTTATTTCTAGGTCTGGCCCTGGCCCATCACATGGCACCCCTCTCAGCGTGAGCCTGGCCAGATCTTCGCATTGTTTTCCCCAATTCTCAGAGCCGCAGGATGTGCTCAGCCCACAGCATTTACATGGGCCCTGCGAGGTTTCTCTCCCAGTCTGCCTGGGTGACTCATGTCAGCAGCCTGTATGCGTCTGTTTCTGTCAGAAAAACTCCCTGAAGTGTCTCCCTGTGGAAAGCAGCTGTCCCAAGAAACCAGGGTGGAGGGGGAGGGACAGGGCAAGATGATGGCCAGCGGGAGACACTCCTGACTTCTGGTTTTGAGTACACACACACACACACACACACACACACACACACACACACACACGTTGTGTCCTGTCTTTTGTGGCCCCAGACTTAGCTGTGGGATCCTCTGCCTGCCTGAGGTAAAAAACAGTAACCTAGAGATTACCACAGTTTCCTTCTCACTTCAGTTTTCAAGAGGAACAGTCCAAGCACTGTCCTAAACCAACTCTGGTAGAAAAAACTGGGCTTGTTTCCCTAAGCCTGGTAGGGCGTGTCTCTCTAAGTCTGCTCAGTTCCAAGCGTCTTCAGAGTGAATCTCACTACCGTAGAGGTCCCTCTGGAGAGCACTCCTAACCCTGGAGCAGAAGTTCCCTGGGGAATGGCTGTTTCCTCTCCACCCTGCTGGGGATGGAACCCAGGGCCTCCTGCCTGCTAGGCAAGTGCTCTCCCACTGAGCTCATTCTCATTTTATGTCCTTTGGTAGGGCAACACCCAGACTCCTTGGGGCCTCTCCTGCCTCTCTCCCCCGACACTGGGCTCCCTGGGCTGGGCTGCCCCACCAGCACGGTGCCTGGGTTCCCTCTGCCCGTCCCTTTCTTCATCCTCATGGCTGACTGCTTTCCCTCTCTTGGGTCTCTGCTCCAAGGTGCCCTCAACAGAGGCATTTCCAGGCAGCACCAGCGTCCCCTCAGGCGGTCCCCCCCACCGCCCCCTGTGCCTTGGTCTCTCTTACCACCACTGGACATGCCATGTTGGATTTTCTTCTTGTCTGTGTATCTGCTTCCAGCTGTATGGAACTGCAGCTGGGGATATAGCTCAGTAGCATAAGCACCTACCTGCGCGGCAAGCACAAGGTCCTGCATTTGATTCCAATACCAAAAACAACAACAACAAAAAGCTACTTTCAATGGCTGGAAGCCCAAAGGGGGAAAGATACCCTGTCTCCAGGCCTGTATGGACTGGGAAGTTTGGAAGGAAGAGTGACGGCTCTGGTAGGGAAACCCTGGGCCCGTGACTGCTCCAGGGGAAGTGGGTGTGGCAGCACGGCCAGGGCCCCCTTGGTGACCCTCCGAGGACGGAGGCTGTCCCATTACCTGGGGGGACACATTGAGGTGCAGAAGGCCTGGGTGCTGGGGGCCCCTGAAGTCTGTGAAGGGCTTGGCCAGAGTTGAAGGGCCTGAGGCTCCTGCCCCTCCTTTCCTGTGCAGTGAGTCATGATGGGGGGGGAGTCGACCCTGAGACCCAGTCACTGTCAGCAGAGCAGAGGGTTAAGGATCAATCGGACAAGAACTTGCTCCTCTGGCCCTCCTAGGTGGCTCACGAGGGGTCTTGTGGGGGGTGGCTGTGTTCCCCCAATTCATGTTAAGTTTCTGCCCCCAGGGCAGCAGGCGAGGCACTCAGCTGACTGCAATTTTTATTGTGGATGTAATTGTTACATTACAGTGAGGTCTTACGGGAGCAGGGCTAGCCTCCAGCCGCATATGATTGGTGTTCCCGTGAAAAGAGGTCAAATGACCGGGATGAAAATGGAAAGGATCAGGCTAAGGGGGACAAGCCAGACTCCAGGATGTCTGTTATATGAGTCTACTTCTGAGCGATCCAGAATGGCTAAATTCAAAAAAGCAAAAAATGAGAGTGGATCCTGAGGCTGCGAGTACGGGAGTGGGAGGCAACAGCTAAGAGTCTCCGTGTGGGCGATGGAAAAGCTCCAGAGACGGAGCTGAACACCTCGGGAGTCTTCAGGCCAGCAAGTGCAGTAGCTGAACATGGTTAAATGCTAAAGCCGCTTCTTTTTCCTTTTCTTTTTGGAAATACTGGGGGTTGGACTCAGGGCCTCTGCACTGAGCTACATCCCTAGTTCTTTTTTTCTTTTGTTCTTTCTCTTTCATCTGTTTTCCATCTACCTATTGATCAATAATCTATCTATATTTATCTATCTATCTATCTATCTATCTATCTATCTATCTATCTACCTATCTATCTGCAGTTCTGAGGACTGAACCCAGGGCCATTGTACTGAGCTACAACCCTAGTGTGTTTTCTTGCTTTTCTTTCTTTCTTTCTTTCTTTCTTTCTTTCTTTCTTTCTTTCTTTCTTTCTTTCTTTCTTTCTTTCTTTCTCTCTCTCTCTCTCTCTCTCTCTCCCTCCCTTCCCTCCTTCCTTCCCTCCTTCCCTTCCTTCCTCCTTCCCTCCTCCTATTCTTTCTCTTTTTTCCTTTCATCTACCTAGCTACTTACCTATCATCATTTATTTATTTGCACTTCTAGTGCCTGGGCCAGGACCTTCACACTGAGGTACACCTCCAGTCTTTATTTATTCTGAGGCAGTCTCGCTAAGTCACTCATACTGGGGTCCTACTTGAGATCCTGTTGGTTTTATTGATTGATCCTGTTTTTTGAGACTGGCCAGGAACTTATTATGTAGCTCAGCTGGCCTCAAACTCATGATGATCTTCCTGCCTCAGCCTCTTAGAGTGCTGGGATGACAGGTGTGCTATACTCTACCTGGAATCTTTTGATTTTTTATTTTGAGACAGAATCTAAGTTGCCTAGGCTGGGCTTGAACTTGCATTCCTCTTGCTTTTTTTTTTTTTTTTTTAAGATTTATTTATTATTTGGTACAGGATCTCACTATTTAGCTACTATTTATAGTGATCTTCCTGTCTCAGTCTCCCCAGGACTGGGGAGATGAGATGCTGGGATTACAGATGTGCACCACCATGCCCAGTTTCAGTGGCCCCCAGGGTGTGGGGTTGGCACAGCATGTGGTACTGGGGATCAAACCCAGACCCTTGTGCTTGCTAGGCAGGTACTTAGACGGCTGAGTTATCTCCCTGGCCCTCTCTTGTTTTTTTTTTTTTATTTTTATATTTAAATACACACCCCCCACATGTACACACATATGCCAGGGGAAGAGACAGTCGCTGAGGGGAGGGGTGTGATGATTCCCTGAAGGCCAGCCTTCAGCAGCAGGTGCTCCTCGAAGCCCTGGGCAGACCAACCCCACCACACCGCGCTCTGTGACTTCTGGTCCTCAGAATGTTCAACAGTGCATTTCTGTGGAAACCACCCGATCTGTGGTGTTTCATTGCCATAGCCCCAGAAAAGGAGCCCAATGTCTGTGTGTGGCTGTCTGTGGCCCTGGAGCTTCCTGGCAGGGTCTCTGGTTTTCGGGCTGGAGCGTGAGGAGGAGCTGGTTGCTGACGCCATCTCTGCTTCGGGCTTCTTTGCTGGTCCCCAGTACCTTACTCCCTTTCCTTTCCTCTTCCCACTGCCCATCACGCCGCTGTGCCTGTTTGTCCTGCTTTTCCCACTAGGCTAAGTCCAGGATGCCGAGGGCTACATACCTTGTCAGCAGGTCTAGGCACTTGAGGCACTTGGGTTTTTTTTTTTATTTTTTTTCCATTTTTAGAATGTCTTTATTTTTTTAAATTAATTTTGAGAAAAAAATTGCAATGAGACAATTTCAAAACAGGTTGCTAGGAGGAGTTACAACAATTAATACGTTGCATATTGTTGTCTTTGTAGTAGTCATTCATAGCATAGGATGCAGACATGCTATCCTGTCCAATCACTATTTTTTTTTTTTTTTTTTTTTTTTTTTTTTTTTTTTTTTTTTTTTTTTTTTTTTTTTTTTTTTTTTTTTTTTTTGCGGAACCAGGGATTGAACTCAGACCCTTGCGCTTGCCAGGGAAGCACTTATTCCACTGAGCCATTTCCCTGGTCCCTGTCCAATCACTATTAATACAACTCTTTCTTCTTATTGAATTAAGAGAAAGTAGCTATATATCTATCCTATTTTGTATATGCTGATACAAAACGGTCTTTCATTTATATCACCTTTTTTTCATTAGTTTTGTCAGAGATGGATATTCCATTGCCATCCAAATATTGTAGGTGCATGAATTCAGCAAAATATTCCAATATAGTCCAGTAGTCCCCGGTAGTAGTGGATTATCCACAGGATAACCATATTAATATGGCATCACTTTTCATGTGATTAAATTAAATATAATTTAATTTTTCAGTTCTAGAGATTGAACCTAGGGACCTTTGCACCGAGCTACATTTCTCATCCCCCTTTAATTTTTATTTTTTTATTTTGAGACAGTGCCTTGCTAAATTAGCCATGCTAATTTTTGAACCTATGATCCTCCTGCCTCAGCCTCAAAGTGTTGAGATTACAGTCGTGTCACCATGCCCAGCTGGTCAGAGATGCCTTGGCCAGAGGCTGCTCAGGTAAGAGCAGCACAATAGCCTCTCTGTGTGATGGTGCCATGGGTCAGGGGATTGCCGAGTGGTTTCCAGGAGGTGGACTGTGCTACACAAAGTCTGGCTGGAGCTGCCTCAAGTGACTTTCCTCAGGCTCCCTGGATTCAAGTCTTGTCCTGTGAGGAAATTTTTTTTTTTTTTTTCAGCAGAACTGGGGATTGAACTCAGGCCCTTGTGCTTGCCAGAGAAGCACTTACTCCACTGAGCCATCTCCTCAGCCAAGTCTTGTCCTGTGATGAAAAAAGGTTTCCTCATTATGTGAGATAAAAGCTGGCAATGGATGGCGAGAGACCAGACAGTGTGGATACACAGTGTACTCAGATACTGTAGTGGATGCTTCATTGTTAACAATTCATGACGGTGAGAGGAATGTCCATTAATGTCCCTTGAAATACTCAGAATACCCTCTCTTGCTTTGGGCACTTACCCCATGGTTCATGGTGATGTGTCTGTTATTTGTAACAGGCTTTTTGAAAATTTAAGCATTAACTATGGTTTCCGATCACCCTGTATTGGGGCAAGCGATAGAGCCGTTCCTAGATGTCAGGATGCCCACAGACAGGGACACATGGGAAAACAGTACCAGAGCAAGGTCACAGGTGCTCAGACCTCCAGGCAGCTGTGGGAACAGAGAGGATGCCCTGAGGATGAGATTTAGTGAAGGCCGCAAGAAGTGGGGTGGGGTTGGGGTGTGTCAGAGAAAGGTGTTGAAGGACAAATAGGAGTTCAACAGAAGAAGGGGAGGAGATGGGAATGCAGAAAGCATAATGGAGGCAAAAGGACCAGCCCTGCACACGGGAAGAAGCTGAGCAAGGGCTATGTGGGGCTGGGGCAGCAGGGCCTGGGTGGGCGTGATGAGCCGTGTCACAGGGAGAGTGAAGCGCCTGCAGTGTCCTGGCCTAGCAGTGGGTTTGCTCCCCACCCATTTGTACCTCTCCAGCCTGTCCATCCCACCCTCTTCTGACCTCTGGGGAGATGGCTCTGTCTCCTGGCCCTCGGAGGCTCGGCAGGGCCAGGGAGGCTGGGACAGGACTCCCTCACGGCCTTGTTATCTTGCTGCTGCGCCTGGAGGTCCCACCCTGGCTGCGGCTGGCTCTGACCCAGTTGGGAAAGGCTTCTATTTGTGGGGCCGTCTGGTACACACTGTCCTCAGCAGGGGCCAGGAGAGTGCAGGTAGGGAAGAGGCCTCCCGGAAGGTGCACAGTCGGGGTAGGGGGCTTGCCGGCAGGGCTGAGGTGTGTCCTGGCTTCCGCCTGGCAGGGAAGATCTGGGAAGGAGCAGAGGGTGGTTCTTCTGGATCAAATTCCAGGTCGGAGGGTGGCTGAGATAGCTCAGTGGACTAAGCACCTGCTTTGGCAAGCGCAGGGACCAGGACTCCATCCCGGGTCCTGCTCCTGCATGCAGTGCCAGCCCTGCCCCTGGGGCACACGGGGCAGGTGAAAGAGTCCAGGGGTGATAGTGCACGCCTGTAATCCTAGCACTGGGGAGACTGAAAACAGGAGGATCACTAGGAGTCCGAGCTGCATAGTGAGATCCTGTACCAAATACATAGATTAAAAAAAAAAAAAATTCCGGGCCATGGTATATCCCCTAGTCTTGCCTACATTAGCATATTTGTGGCCCCTTTCTTCCAAGCCAGGAATTTCAGTCTAAACATACTGGACTAGGGATGCTAGATTAGGATGTAAGCACATGCCCACCCATGCTGCTGTGAGTTACAATTTCTCAACTTCTCCACAGGGCAGAAGTGACAGGCTCTCAGGAAAAACCACACTGGGCATTTTGAATTTTGACTTTTCTGGGTCTGGTGACATACACTACGGATGCCTAGCCCAGGCCGTGGGGGTCCGTGGCGAGCGCCAGGGACCCCGCCAGGCCCTGTGCTCACGCAGCAAGTGCAGATGTGTGGTCTCTGGGTGCTGTCTTCAGAACAGGACAGTTCTGGATCTGTGCAGGCTCCTTCCACGTCATCTGTGAAGTAGCATGAACCCACAAGTCCTGCTGTTGTACTCCTCGCTCCTCTAGGGCAGGGGCTGTGCAGTTTTGCTCCTGTCCGGCTGTGCTGTGGAGGTTGCTCAGGTGCCTCGCACAAAGCAGGAGCCTAAAAGACACCAGACCTGCAGTTGCAACCAAGCGAAATGCCTCTCACCCACTCTCTCACTTATTCACTCTTTTCACACTACAGGTGAGGACGGGGAATCGCTGAGAGGAGCAGCGCCAGGCCAGCCTGGTGCGCAGGCATTCTGTCTGCCTCACTCTGGCTCTAATAATCAAACTCTGCTCCTCTGAGACACAAAGAAACTGGAGGGGGAGCCAGGCACGGTGGTGGTACATGTCTGTAATTCTAGTACTCAGGAGGCTGAGGCAGGAGCATTACCATGAGTTCAAGGCCAGCTTCAACTACATAGCAAGACCCTGCCGCAGAGAGAGCAAGAGAGAGAGAGAGAGAGAGAGAGAGAGAGAGAGAGAGAGAGAAATACCCAAGGCCAGCTTTGTTACTAACCTGCTGGGTCCTTTGTGTAAGACAGACCATCCCCTCAAGGCCTGAGACTCGGTTTCTTTGTCAGTCATGTAGGCCAGTCCACACCTCATAAGTATTACTGGTTCTGTATATAAGTCATTAATTTTTAGTAGTAGGGGTGGAGCACAGGGCTACACACACACTAGGTAAGTGCTGTACCAATGACCTACACTCCCAGCCCTTTGTATTTTTATTTAATTTAATTTATTTATTTATTTATTTATTTATTTATTTTTGTCTTTTTGAGACAGGGTCTTACTATGCAGTTCAGGCTGGCCTTAAGCTCACTTTGTAGCTCAAACTGGTCTCGAACTCCCAACAATCCTCCTGCCTCAGCCTCCCGAGTGCTGGGATTACAGGCCTGCGCCACCTCGCCTGGCTCTGTGTTTTTATTTTGTGACAATTTTTTTTTTTTTTTAATGTATTTGGCACAGGGTCTGCAGAGTCTATAGGGTCTCACTATGTAGGTCAGACTCATAGCGATTGTCCTGTTTTCGGCCTCCCAAGCACTGGGATTGACGCAGTCTTGATCCTCATCTCGTGCCCTGGGAGCTGGACCAGCACAGCATGCTCGGGAATGAGCCCCAGCTGCCGCACTCTGCGTGAGCAGCTGCTGTAGTGTCCTGAGTTATCTGACCAGCCCTCGGCGGTTTTGGTGGCCTCCAATTTGCCTCTCAAGCTCTACTTCCAACCGACGGCAAGGTCTCAGCTACTCTGTCAGGAAGCCAGCACCCCCACCCCCACCCCCACCCCCACCCCCACTCCCAGGAACTGGCGCAATAGCACAGCTAGGTAGAGGCTGAGGGACAGGCCTGGAGGAGACCCTGGCTGTCACCAGGCCTTGCCGGCTTGTCCACCCTTTGACGGCCTTGCTATAGCCTGGCTGCTGGGGGCGCTGGAGGCCCAAGATACCCGGAGCTTTTTTGTAGGGGGGCAGTGGTATGTTCTGTGTTGCTGGTGGAGGTGGGGTTGCTTTGGCTAAATGTGGTGACCAGCCCTGCTGGGAGCTCAAGGGAGGCTGCAGACTGACTGTCTGTCCTGGGCCATGAGTAGTCTTCCGGGCATTGTCCTCCCAGGGTGACCCGGTTATAAACACAGGGGCCAGGATGCCTTTGTCCTAACACAGCAACACCCTGTCCTTCCTGCTGCATTCCACGGGGGTTTCTGAGTCCTGGCACTTCAGGACGGCACCCTTCACCCCCCTGCAGCTCTCCTTGAGGAGGAGATGCCATGTGGCCTGAGGTGCGGTCCTTAACTTCAGAGCCAGGCCTGGGAAGAGCGGTGCCCCCCAGATGTCCTCTGTCTTGGTCAGCTCCCAGCTCATGGTTCCTGACACAGGGACTATGAGCTTTATAGGGGGAGGGGGTCAGAAATCTGGTAAACATTTAAATAAAAATTTATCACAGTAAGAGCCCAACTGCCATTAATCCTCATCAAATCACTCACCCATGCATCAAATATACTCATCTGTCTCCTGCCACTCTCTGAGGCAGTGCTGGAAGGCTTCCCTCGGGAGTGCTGCTGTGGCTGCCTCAGTGTTTTGAACCAGTTCCAAACACTTACTGCTCATGGCGGTTTTGACTTTGGGGAAGAGCCAGGCACTAGATCCAATGAATAATGGGGATGAGGACACTCTACAGCTTTTATGACATAGATTACTATAAATGTCTGGTTTGGTGGCACAGGGCTGTAATCCCAGGCAGAAGGATTACCATTAGGTCAAGGCTAGCCTGGGCTGTACAGCAACACCTTGTCTCAACTACCTCCCAGAAAAAACAAAAACAAAAAAGGAGCAATATAAATAAAACTTACTATAAATATTTGATCATTAAGGGCTGCTCAGGGATGGGAATATAGCTCACTGGCACAGTGCTTGCCTGACCAGTGCAAAGTCCTGAGTTAGATTCCCTGTACCAAAAGAAAAACAAAGCTGTGCATGGTGGCGCATGCCTGTAATCCCAGCACTCAGGAGGCTGACGCAGGAGGATTGTTGTGAGTTCGAGACCAGCCTGAGCTACTAAGTGAGCTTAAGGCCAGCCTGAACTGCACAGTGAGACCCTGTCTCAAAAAGACAAAAAGAAAAGAAAAAAGAAAAACAAAACAACAAAGCTGGGGGGGCGCTCAGGCTGGGGAGGGAGCTCAGTAGCCTAAGTGTCTTTCTGGCAAGCACAAGGTCCTGAGTTTGATCCTGGTACTAAGAGGGAAGGAGAGACAGACAGACAGACAGCCAGACTCAAAAATTAGATTAATGTTAAGTAAAAAAAAAAATATTACAGGGGCAGGGGAGATGGCTCAGAGGCATAAACACCTGCCTGGCAAATACAGGGACTTGGTTTTTTATTTTATTTATTTATTCTTTTATTTTAGGGAAGGGTCTACAGCAAAAGAAGGACTTGAGCTTGATTCCCAGACCCACATGTTGTGTCAGCCTGGATCCCCTGGGTGTGTGGTGCGAACCCCGGAAGCCTGGGCACGGTGGCACATGCCTGTAATCCCAGCACTTAGGAGGTTGAGACAGGAGGATTGCTGCAAGTTTGAGACCAGCCTGGGGGCTACAAAAGTGAGCACAAGGTTAGCCCGGGGTCAAGGCCCATGCGGCCTTCAGGACTGAGGTCAAACCCTGGTCCCTGCTCTTGCCAAAGCAGGTGCTTAGTTCCCTGAGCTATCTCGCTAGCCTCACCTCAACAACTCTAAAGAATACTGGTCAGGAATCTTGGATCTTCTGTGTTGTTGCTCCCTTTTTTCTCCTCCTTCTTCTTTTCCTTTTCTTCTTATTTCTCTTCTTCCTCATCCTCTTCTCCCTTCCCGCTGCTCCTCTTTCTCCTCCTCCTTCTCCAATGACACTAGGCATTGAACCAATCAGGCTTATTCTGTGATGGGATCAGAATGGCCTTGAACTTTTGTTTGATGCCTCTGTCACCCTCACAGGTAGTGGGATTATAGGCATTTGTCACTGTACCCAGCCTGTTTTCCGCTTTTCTCATGAGTAGACTGGGATTATATATATTTTGTGTGTGTTTTGTTCTTTTTCTGGGCAAGGACATATAAACAACGTGCCACATTACCCGCATCATACTGCCTACAAGCACCATGGTTTGTGGTTATTGACGTTGACCTCGGCCACTGGCTATGTTTGTTAGGTATCATCCCTCTCCCAAGTTACGTCATCCACAAGAATAATCCGTGAGCCCAGGAGAGCACGAGTGGGCAGTTGTGCTAGCAGCAAGGAGGGGTCAGGTGTCTGGAACAGAGTGAAGCGGTGGCTGCGGCCACGGTGTCACAAAGCGCAGGAGAAGAATCCCGTCTCAGGACCCTGGCAGGCGCCGTGAGCTCAGCGTGCCTGCAGTGCCGAGAGCGGTCTGGGGGGCCCTGCAGTGCCACGCAAGGGCAGTGGTGCCCCAGGCACCTGGTCTACTCCAAGGACCTCATCTCCCAGCAGTGCGATGCAGCGAGCAGGCACTGCCATACCGATGAGCAGAAAGCGGCTCAGGCCGTTCATCTTGGTACACATCTGAACCGCTTTGCCTCTCCTGCAAGATAAAGATATTTGTGACCAAGCCTTACATGCTTTTGTTAAGAATTTAAATTTGCAGGGCTGGTGGTATAGCTTAGCAGACACTAAGCACTTGCTTAGGTAAGCACAGGGGCAGGGTTCGATTTCTGGCTCCACATGCCGTGCCAGCCCCACCGTCAGGTGTGCTGAGCTGGCAATGGAATCTGGATGTGGTGACGCATGTCTGTAATCCCCAGCACCAGGGAGGCAGAAAGCAGG
>PVKA01002392.1:68369-82942 GCA_004027165.1 Ctenomys sociabilis
TTTTTTTTTTTTTTTTTTTTTTTTTTTTTTTTTTTTTTTTTTTTTTTTTTTGTCTTTTTGAGACAGGGTCTCGCTATGCAGTTCAGGCTGGCTTTAAGCTCACTTTGTAGCTCAGGCTGGTCTCGAACTCACAACAATCCTCCTGCCTCAGCCTCCCGAGTGCTGGGATTACAGGCATGCGCCACCACGCCCGGCTATGCTTCTTCATTTTTATAAAATAAAATCTCAAAGGTAGTAAATGGCCTGATGCCCTGCACACACCCTGTCAGCTACCCTGACTCTCTCGGGCATCAAGAAGCTGGTGAGGGTGGGTGATGGGAGTGGGGGCCTTGTGAGGACTGCTGACAGCGGAGCTGAAGAGCCTCACGTGGCCAGATCGCGTATTTACCTCTGCCTGTCCCAGAGTATGAACAGACATGTGACACGCGGCTTGTATAGTTGATTGAAAGCAGAAGCTGTGGCCAGGGCTCAACTTTGGTTCCAGTGTTGGGAAAAATGAATGAATAAACAAATAAATACATATATTTGTAGACACTTGTTTGAGTTGCCTGACACACAGTTGGAGGTAAATACTCATGAATATTTGGGGGTCTAGGAGTCATCTGCTGAAAATGCAAATACATCCAGAATTGGAAATAACATTAGCTGTTGGCAACAACACACCTGTGTGTGTGTGTGTGTGTGTGTGTGTGTGTGTGTGTGTGTGTGTGTGAGACCTATCTGCTTGTAAAAGAACCGAGTCCTGTGGGAAGAGGTGAAAGCAGAAATCTAAAGGGTGGGGTGACAGAAGGGGATGATGGGCAGGTCCAGGGACCTGCTTCTGGGCTGGCCTTGCTGAACTGCAGAAAGCCATCTCCATGACATGCTGTTTCTACCTAGGTGACCTTGGAGAGCTCGCCTGTGAGTCAGTCTCCCCCTTCTCTGTGATGTGGAGGCAGCAGGAGGTCCTACCACTGACACTGCTTCCCTTGCCACGTGGCCATGTGGGCTGTCTGCTGTGGTTGCCCAGAGGGCCCTACCAAACTGCCCATGGCACTGGGAGTTGGGTTCTGTTACTGTTTCCATTTTGCAGAGTAAGAAATGGAAACTCCCAGAGGCTAGATACCATTCCTGACGACCCGTGCCAGGGCTGGGTGGGTGCAAAGCCTGTGTCCCGCCTGCGGTGCCTTCTGCCTGGTTGGCCAGCGCTTCTGCTGTTAGATAAATCTGACCCGGGGATTGGCAACTTCATCTGCAAAAAGTAAACATTTTGGGTTTTGTGGGTCACATATGGCCTCTCTTCTGCCATTTATTTATTTATTTATTTATTTATTTATTTATGGCAGAACTAGGGATTGAACTCAGGCCCTTGCGCTTGCCAGGGAAGCACTTATTCCACTGAGCCATCTCCCCGGCCCCGCTTTAACCCTTTAAAGATGTAGAAGCCAAGACAGGAATGGTGGTGCACACCACATGCCCTCTGGGAGGCTGAAGCAGGAGGATCCCAGCTCTGCACACAGCTTGGATAAGTGAGCTATTTGATAATACCTGTCTCCAAATAAAAAAGGTTGAGTATGCAGCTAAATGTAAAGGCCCTGGGCGCCATTCCCAATACTCAAAAAATAAAACAAAACAACAAACAAAAAAATGTTTTTAGCCAGTGAGCTGCCCTGAGGAAGCTGCCGGCTCAATTAGACCAGCAGGCCACCAGTGTAGCGGTCCTTGAGAATAGATAAAAGGAAAACGCAAATTCCCAGGGGCAGCCTGCCTTCCCAGACCTCATAGAGGGTTCAGGGGTCCTCTTCGGGGCTTCAGGAGCCTGGGCTGGGTGGACAGCAGGGCTGGCTGCATGGTCCAGGTGGATGCTGGTTTAATGGAGGACCCCGTGCCTCAGATGTGGACACCACAGCCTCTCACAGAGCTCTGCTCAAGCACAGCCACTGCACTTATGCCCACGCCTCGTCAACCGGCCTCCCTCTGGAGGCTGCCTGGGGTCCTGGCTTCTCCACACCATCACCGCCAGAATCTCCATTCTTTCTCCTCTGACTTGCTAGACAGTGGAGCAAGCCACGCCGCCTGCTCCTACGCTCCTCGTGGCTGGCCCTCTGTGCCTGCCTGCCCTGGCGGCCGACGTGGGTGCGGAATGCTGAGGGGACAGGGCTGGGGCAGGGATTCTGCATCCCTGGCAGGAAGCGAACTTCTCTGTCCCAACGTGCCTAGGAAGAAATCAGGCCTGGGAAGAGAAGCACTTGTGTAATACAGGGGGCTGGTGTGTGGAGTGGGCAGAGGTGTCACAGCCTCTCACATTGTCACCTGTCACTTACCGTCAGCCCCAGTGTACCAGTGGAGACAGTGTAGAAAGAGTAGGGGTCTCTGTCCACAGCAATGTGAAAAGTAGCTAAACTAGGGCTCAAACCTGGATTCAAGTTCCGACATTGCCGCTGATCAACCATGTGGCTGGACCCAGGTTTTGACCTCTGAGACTCACTTTTCTTATCAATGATGGCTTCTATCTAGATGTCCCCTAAAGCTTCATTCATTCATAAATGGAGCGTTTCAGGGGTATGTGGTACTGGAATTAAGGATATGTGGTACTAAATTCGTCCACCGATTGGTTTATCCATTGGGTATGGATGACAGGAAGGCCCATCCTGGGTGTGGTGTGGGTGACACCACCCAAAAGGCTTGTATCCTGGATGGACTAAAAGGGCAAGGGAGGCTTGCTGTTGCACTACTTTGCTGCCTTCTGCCTGCCCTGCCATGGACTGTTCCTCTTGTGCCACACGCCTCTGCCATGTGCCACTTTGCCTCAGAGCCTGTCAGCTATGGGCCAAAACCTCTACAGACTGTGAGCTACAATAAACCTTTCCTCATTTAACTTTGGATGCTAGCTATTTTATCTCAGCAATGAGAGAAGTCACTAAGACATTATCTATGAAATGGAAATAATTGTTTTCCTTCTCAACCATGCTAAAGTTGTGTGCTGAGGCTGTTTTGACCCTAGGATCCCCGAGGAGCCCATGGTATGGGCATCAAAATGAAGAGGGATTTGGGATGAAGGTGTGAGGCACACCCTGGTCTCGCTTGGCTGCTGAGGTGCACCGATTCTTTTCTAACTGCAAGATTCAAAATGGGACTCAAGCTTCTCATTTCATCTATTCCAGAAAAGGCAGACGGAGTATGCAGCTTTGGTTGAACTTGAATCAGAGAACGAAGACAAATTGGTCTTGGAAAAAGGCAGAGGAACCATGGGACATGGATATGCCAGCATATTCAAGTCAAACAACATGGGTAGGGACTGGGACTCTGTCAGGGCACCTTCCCTTGCTCACACTCATCACACAGCACATGCCCTGAGAGCGGGAGGTAGCTGGAGATGAGGTCCCAGCTCAAAGCCCAGGTGTTGGTCACCCCATGAGCCTGTACAAATCCTCCCACCTTTCTGAGCCCCAGTTCTTATGAGTGAAGTCTGATCACAGTACCTGACTCATGGGAATAAGGTGAAGCACAACTATATGGTCATTTATATGTTTTATGTATTGAAAAATTTGAGGAATAAAATGTAAGAGGTTAAGGTGGGCCAAATCCTGAGTGATTCTCACAGATCGAAGGAGAGTGGCTTTGGGAGCAGATGGTCTTACCTGGCAGAGATGCCAGTTGTGTCACTAAATTCCAAATTCTCTCTCTCTCTCTCCTTTTACTGAGACAAGGTCTCACAATGTAATGCACGTGGCCTTGAACTCACTTATGTGACCCAGGCTGGCCTCATCAAGGATCAACATCAGTTCTTGCCTCAGCCTCCCAAGTGCTAGGATAGCAGGCTTGTGCCACCACATCCGGCCTAAATTCTCTGGATCATCTTTCAATTCCACTGCTCTTTATCTGGGGATGTGGTTTCCGAAAACAAAGTCTATTTCCCAGACCCCTTTGCAGCCAGGGTGCCACTCAACCATATTCTGACCAATGGGATGTGAGCAGAAGTGATGGGCATGACTTCTGCGTGTGTCCCGGGGCAGAAGCTCCTTCTTCTACTCCTCCGGCTCCGATCTCTAACCCCATGCCCCTCCCCTGCTGCCTTCCTCCTTCAGGTCACTGAGAGCACAGATGTGGCCATCTGAGACCATGCCATGAGGGCATGCCCCCAGCGGGCAGGGGGAAAATGGACATCGTGAGCTGTCTGACCTCCCTGGTGTCTCTGGCTTCTTGTCTCTCCATGTGATCGCTCCCTCCTGCAGGTGACGTCATCTGCTGTGATATAACACAGCCAAGAAGACCCTCACCAGAGGTTGAACCAAGAAGGTCCCCTAGTCTTAAACTTCCAAAACTGAATTCCATAAACCTCTTTTCTCCATGAGGTAACCAGAGTTAGGTATTTTGGACAGCAGCAGAAAGTGGACAAATACAAACCCAGTAGTGAAATAAAATGGCAAACTGCTTCTGAACCAGTTAATTGCTAGCACATTGTACTTGTTTAAGGACAGAAGAGCAGGAGATGGACAGTGAGGAGGACAGGTGACGCCCTTGCAGGGACCACACAAGCGGTTCGGCTGTGTTGGGTCTGGCCCCACGATTTCATGTGGGAGGCAAGATTTAAAGGTTTCCAGGGCCTAAGCATTCTTTCTTCTGCCCACCTATGCCCTGTAAAACCGTGTCTCCCTTGCTCCCTTCTTTCCTCTCCATCAAGAAGAACAAGATATAGGTCCTGCCCTAAAGGTTTCCTTTACGTGGACTCCAGCAGCTCAAGCCCCAAACCTTGGCTGTTCTTGACTCTTTCTCTCTTTCTTTTCTTTTTGTAGTGATCCTCCTGTTTTCAGCCTCCCAAGTGCTGGGATTACAGGCACACACCACCACCCCTGGTCTCAATCACTGTTTCCGTGCATGGGCTGGGGGTGGGGCTGGCACTGCAGGCCTGGTATTGAACCCCAGTTAATCCATGAGCTATCTGGCCGGCCCCTTGACCCTTCTCTTTCTGTTATGCCCCACAAAGAATCCATGTGAGGACTGGATATGCAGTCCTGGAGTGTTGACTACTCAGTAAACTGAAGCAGAAGGATTTTGTGAGGCTTCAGCTTTGGGGATGTATCTTAGTGGTAGGACTCTTGCAAGCCCCGAGTTGCAGCCCACTATTTCAGAAGAAAATGAAAGAAAGGAAGAAGAAAGAATTCATCAGTATATCTTGTCAGACCTATTTCAAAATATAATCAGGGACCTCAATCCCACCAAGGCGGGAAGTAGCTAAGAAATGGCCAGAGAGAAGGGTCAGCTCAGCTTGGAGCTCGCTTTCTGGCTAGACCCACCTTTTGATTAAACATTAGCCCTGCACTAGGGTACAGTGGTACCACAGTTCATGAATTTAATTCTTTCCACAATTCTGGCCACAAAGTGAATTGGATAAAAATCAAATCAAATTTCCCCATGTCAACATTGAACATAACCATTGAATTTGGTTATATCCAGATCTAAATATAATGGGAGAAAGTAACCCAGCTTGTGCAGGTGAGTCTCCCGCGAATGTACACACTGGTGTTTAGCCACCCTTGCTGACCCTGGCATTGACGTGCTGTTACGCTCCACCCCCACCCTGTGGGATTCGGAGCCATGACAGCTTCTCCAAGGGCCACAGAAGGTAAGAATCTCTACCACCTCACGGAAGGGTGAAGTGAAGCTGCTCTGTGGCAAGAGTCAAATTTCAGATGAACCCCTCAATACCACCCCAAACCCAGATGCTTAAAACTGTCCACACCAGGCCTCCTGGGGCTTTGAACTCCTCAGAATCCTACTCCCATGCCATTGGAGTGTAGTTTCACTTTCAATAAACCTTCAAGCTTGCTGCTCCTTTTGGGTGGCCTGCTCAGTTCTGTGTCCAGGGAACCAAGAACATGGACCAGACCCCCGATGCTTGTCTAGGTCACCACCATCTCTCGCCAAGTGTGTACTTTGGTCCCTGTGTGCATGTTTCTTCCTTCATCATCCCTGAACACGCAGCTGTTCTCGGCAGGAGCTGTCAGATGGTCTCTTTCAAGCGTAAATCAGTCCATGCTGCTTTTTGGCTAAAGCCTCTCCAGCAGCTCCATCCCAGTAGCTCCCAGCCTCCTCTCACTGGCCCCCAGCCCCGCCTCATGATGCGCCTCCCTTACTTCTCTGGCCTCAGCCTCTGCTCACTTCACTTGGGGGGGTCCCGAGCACAGGAAACACTGGGCTACAGCTGTTTTTGCCTCGGATGTTCCTCCCTAGAGAGCTCCATGGCTTGTCCCTCTTCTCGGGCCTCTTTCCCAGGGTCAGCTGGTCACAGAGAATGTCCCCCACAGGCCTATGTAACAAACCTTTCCTCATAGCAAGCTCGTGTTACCTGCTCCATTACTTGTTGTCCCCCTCACCTTACTTTATTCTCCTCTTAGGACTTGTCACCATCTGAATTAATGTAGTAGAAGATGCCTGTCCAGTGAACTTCAGTTTATGAGTTGGCCAGATGTTGCTCCTGTTACTTGGCTGGTCACTGTGATGCATGTTGTAAGTACCAGTCCCCAGCTGAAAAGCCATTCTGCTTCTGGATTTCGTGCCCTAGACCATCAGCAATCAGGGCCTCATATTTTGGAAATGACCTGATCAGTGGCAGCTGAGTGTAAATAAGTCTGTCTCCAAGTGCGGGGTGTCATTTCAGTTACATTGACCTCTCTCTCTGCTCCGGGCAAGCCCTCTGGGTGGATGGCCCACTGCCGACCATGCCAGCGCATGTGGAGTGATCTTTGGGCAGGGTGGGGAGGGGCTGCTTTGTGACCGGCTGCAGGCAGGCGTGGAACACAGCTCCTCTGCCTGAGTGAAGGGAGGGAAGGAAGCTGAGCCAGGGCCTTGGGGGGGGGTGCAGGAGTGAGTCTGCTCGGACAGCCCACAGGGCCAGCCACTTCGGACTGGCGACAGGGAAGCCAGAGGTGGGAGCTGGATGGTGGGAAGCTTTCATGAATCATGGAATTTGCCTGGGTGGACAGAGGGGTAAGATGGGTCAGAGGCAGCAGAGGTTAGCAGGTCCTGTAGTCGGGTAGGGCTGGAGGCTAGAAGCAGCGAGAAGAGCTCCACACCTAGTTTCAGCCTAGGTCTAGCCCTGGCTGTTTGTTTACTCAACCAGGACAGAGGAGGAGATGCATAGATGCTGGCAGGCAGATACAGGAACCAAAACCAAACAGGAAGTGTGTAGGAGGGAAGGAGCCAGGGCTCCTAGGAGCTCTTCCAGTTACTCCCAGCTGCCAAGTGAAGCGAACTGTCCAGGGCAATCTTATTAGTTCTCTCCACTATTTTTTCCTTTGCTATATTGGTAAACATATATTAGGGGCTACATGCTACCAAGGAGCCAGAAATACAGGAAATCTTACTGTGGCAAAAATTGGTATTCAGTGTTTATGGCCTCTGAGATCTCTGCCCCCACCTCACAGCAGAGAAGAAATGTCATTTATTAACTGTATTTTTAGAAAGGATTAAATAAATGCACGCTTTCCAGCTTTGGTTCCAGTCTCCAGGTTCTGGAGTGCTAGAGTCTCCTTCCAGAGGTGGTTTCTAGGTTCTTTCTGCTCTGAGCAAAGATGTAATCAAGAGAAGCACAAAGATGCTGCGGCTGAAGCATGCTCTGTAGAGCACGGATCAATTAAAACTAGAAAAGAAGTGCAGCCTTACAGGGTGGGAATAGATTTCCATGAAAAAGAGGGCACAGAGGGCCCCAAGCTCACAAATTAATTAATTAAGTTAGAGACAGTCTCACTGTGTAGTTCAAACTGGCCCTACACTCTCTGTGTAGCTCAGGCTGGCCTTGAATTTACATCCATCTTCCTATCTCAGCCCCCAAGTACTGGGATTACAGGTGTGTGTTGCCATATCCTTTCTTTTGGTTATCTTTCACTTCTCAGGCTGGCATTAGATCAAGGTTGTACTATTGAAAACTTACTTGTAGTCCGGGCGCGGTGGCGCGCGCCTGTAATCCCAGCACTAGGGAGGCAGAAAGCAGGAGGATCACTATGAATGTGGGCTGCATAGCGAGACCCTGTGGACAAAAAAAAAGAAAAGGAAAAAAAAAAAAAACCAAAAAAAAAAAAAAAGAAAGAAAACTTACTTGTGCTCTAGCAGGAATAACTGAAAGCTGCAAATTCCGGTTCTGCGTGCAGGGGAACTGTTCTGCTCCTGTGTCCCGGGACCTCCTAACCCACAGGTCACGCCCACATTCCTCAGCCAGCGCACCCTGCCCGAATCTCCTGCTTCAGGACAAAGATGTGCCAAAAGTATTCCTTATAAAATACCTTCACAGGGCCCTCCACATAGCTCAGAGGACTAAGCACCTACTTTGATAAGCACAGGGACCAGGGTTTGATTCCCAGTCCCACAAGCCTCATCAACCCCACCCCTGGGTGTGCTGAGCTGCTGACTGAGTCCTGGTGTGCACTGAGCTGGCCATTAAGTCTTGGTGCACATGCCTGTAATCCCAGCGCTGGGGAGGCTGAAAACAGGAGGATCACTACGAGTCTGAGCTGCATAGTGAGGCCCTGTACCAAATACATAAATGGCAAAAAAAAAAAAAAACCCTTCACAGACCCACAGTTTTGCAATTGCACAATGGCATACATGCTAATAAACTGTTCCTGCATCCATCCGTCCCATGCGCTAGGCTGGTGCGGGTGCCAGGAGCAGCGTGTGTGCTGCTGAAGGCCTCCTAAGGGACAGAAGCCCTGGCCACGTGCCCACCGATTGCCCTTGTGTAGACTTTCTACTGTGGCACATTTCTCGCTCCTGATGTGATGGCAGGCAAGGTGGGAGGAATCACACAGCAATATAATACTATTTGTTATTTCTCACACTCAGGTTCAGCAGCTTAGATGTTCAATCTTATAGATTATAGATAGTATAGATTGAGAGTAATTTGGAAGTAATGAATTTTGAATATTGCTCATATCTGCCTCAAATTATGACCTATTTAACCACAGATATATATTTTAGTGGTCAGTGACGGCTATATTCAGCAGTAGACTCACCAACTTCCCAAAGATGTCACAGGCTCTGACGCACTGGCCCCGCCCTGACTCTGCTTCAGAGCTTGCTTTGCTTGTTGGAAATGCAGCAGCTGCAGCAGTGGGTCTTTAACACCTTAAACAATGCTCGTAGGAATTCGCATATCTTGTTACCTTTAGGCATATGCTTCTCTCTCTCTCTCTCTCTTTTTTTTGGTGGAACCAGGGGATTGAACTCTGGTCCTTGCACTTGCCAGGGAATCACTTATTCCACTGAGCCATCTCCCCCACACCCCCAGGCATATGCTTCTCAAACACAAGAAGTAGCAAGGTTTTACATTCTCAAAGCATGATCCTAGAGGTAACCACTGTTTGTGATTTTCTTTATATCTTTTTAGATCTTTGCAATAACAAAGATACATGTATTTTATTGCTATTGTTTTTAACAAAAATAAGGTCACACTGTCAAAGTTTGGCGGGAGCTTGTTTTACTTTGTTTCAACTTAATGATATGTCTGATATCTTTCCATGTCAGTCTGCAGAGGCCTACCTGTGATTAATGTCTCCATAGTGATTTAAGGCACAAGTAAATCATAATTTAAAAAATTCCCTCTCGAAAGGCTTCATAGACTTTTCTTTTTACAGAAACCTCATAATTAAAATGACATTTCTAAACTTCCTCTCAATTTCCTTATCTAAATCTACCTTTTTAAAAAAAGAGGTCTAAGCCGGGCGTGGTGGCGCATGCCTGTAATCCCAGCACTCGGGAGGCTGAGGCAGGAGGATTGTTGTGAGTTCGAGACCAGCCTGAGCTACAAAGTGAGCTCGAGGCCAGCCTGAACTGCATAGTGAGACCCTGTCTCAAAAAGACAAAAAAAAAAAAAAAAAAAAAAGAGGTCTAAAGAAGTTTAAGAAGGAAACTTCCAAGCATATACTCAAAGTAAACAGAACAAGGGCCCTGAAGAGAGAGGCACGCTCTGTGCTGGATGGAGCTGGGGATATTTAAGTGTCTTTGATGGTGGAGCTATGGCATTTGTGAATCTAGAGAAGTTTTCAAGAGGAGAGCAATGACTCACCCACAAGTAGAACAATAGAGTTTTTGTTGATGAAAGGATAGCTCAGTTTACAGGCGAGAGGGTAGGTCCAGTCTCCAAAATGATGGAAGACCTAAGAGATTTTGCCTAAAGACATTCTTTGAATTCTCTGAAGCTGCTTTTTTATTTTATGATAAAGTTAGTTTCTGCCCTTTGGGTGTGGTAGGCCTGGAAGAAAAGCAGCATGAACCAGCTGGAGGAACAGACATGGGAAGAGTCTTGGGTAACACTCCTTATGTCCTGAAGCTGCAGTCATTATTTATTTATGTATTTATTATTTTTTAATGCATTTGGTACAGGGTCTCACTGTGCAGCTCAGACTCATCGTGCTCCTCCTGTTTTCAGATTCCCTAGTGCTGGTATTACAGTGTGTGCCACCACTCCCTGTCTTGGTGGCCTGGCAGCAGGCCCAAGGCCACAGCCAGCATGTGGTGCTGGGGATCGAACCCCGTTCCCTGTGCTTGCCTAAACAGGCGCTCGGTCTGTCGCTAAAGCCTCAGTCTTCTTAGAGGTGCAGCCTGTGCATTGCGATTTTCAGGTCTTCTTGCTCCCCACTGCTCAGTCTTCTGTCCTGCCTGATTCCCGGCTGAGATTTTGCTCCTCAGGGACACAGGGGGCCACGGTCGGGGTTCTTATAGTAGTTTCAGGTGGAGGGGGAGGGATGCTGACTGAGCTACAGAGGACAAGGAAGATGGGTTTTGTTGTTTGCTGAGCTACCATTTATTTTTTATTTTTTATGTATTTAGGACAGGGTCTACAGGGTCTTATTACATAGATGGGACTCATAGTGGTTCTCCTGTTTTCAGCCTCCCAAGCGCTGGGATCACAGGCCTGTGACACCACGCCCAGTCTCAGTCAGCAGCTCAGCATGCCCTGGGGCAGGGCCTGCATGGCATGCTGGGTGCTGAGCGCTGCCTAAGATGGAACTTTAGTCTGCTGAGTCATCTGGTCAGCCCTGAGCTACCATATTTTGATAATGGAAAAGAAGACAAAGAAAAAAATCACTGACACTTAAAATTCATTTGAAAAGGTCAGGTATAGTGGCATCCACCTATAATCCCAGCACTTGGGAGGCTAAGGCAGGAGGATCACTGCAAGTTAGAGGCCAACCTGGGCTACAAGTGAATTCAAGGGCAGCTTGGGTTGTATAGTGAAACGATATCTCTTTGAGGGGGGGAGGCGGAACCAGGGATTGAACTCAGGCCCTTGTACTTGCCAGGGAAGTGCTTATTCTACTGAGCCATCTCCCTGGCCCCTTGTATCTCAAAAAGACCAAGGCATGCATAAAGTCTGAGTTTGATCCCCAGTACAGAGAGAGAGACAGGGGGAGAGAGAGAGAGAGTCAAACAAACAGCCTGGGATATAACTCAGTGGTAGAGTGCTCCTGGGTTTGATTTCTAGGAAAGAGAGGGAAGGAGGGAGGGAGGGAGGGAGAAAGGAAGGGGGGAAGGGAGGGAAGGAGGGAGATAGAGAAAGTAAAACTATTGGTATTAGAGGAATAGCCAGTAAAAGAGGAGCAGGCCACCTGCCCCTAGGGATCAAACTCAGGACCTTGTGCTTGCCAAGCAGACACTTACACCACTGAGCTACCTCCCCAGGCTTTTTTTTTTTTAATGTATTTAGTACAGGGTCTCACTACACAGATGGGACTCAATTATCCTCCTGTTTTCAGCCTCCCAAGTGCTAGGATTACAGGTGCATACCACCACGCCCAGTCTCAATCACCATTTCAGCTTGCCTGAGGGGCAGGGCCAGTGTAGCAGGGGTCAAACCCCAGTCCTGAGCCTGCCTAAGCAGGCACTTTAGTCCATTGATCTGTCTGGCCAGCCCCAAACTGCACTGCGACACAGATAATCCTGCCAGCCTTAGACCCGCGGCTGGTAGAGGTGGGGGTGTTGTGGGTTGGGCCTGGTGCCCCCAGCTGAAGCAAGGAACCCATCCCACCCTTGTAGGAAAGTTTTGCAGGTTCACTGATTCCTGCCACGCAAAAGCACTTTTAGGATACATTCGTATATACAAGAGCATTTATTGGATGATTTTAGGGTTCACGCAAGCGTGGAGTGCCGAGAGACAAGAGAAGCTTGGAGCGTCCTGAGCTCGGGCGTCTGCAGGATGGTGTGATCCGGGGTGCACACTCGCACCGGCTGTGGGCCACAGCGCAAGTCCTCTGCTCGTGTTTGAAGTTATTAAATCCGCTGCCCTCCAATATTGCTGAGCCCGTGGGGGTGGAGAAGACATGGCATACAGGTGCAAAGCACAGACACAGAGCCTGGGATTCCCGGGATTTTTTTTTTTTTTGAGTGAGTTTCCTGGAAGGAAAAAAATGTCTTGAGTGACTTTGTGCCCTGCAGCTGCAATAAGTGAAATTTCAAAATTTTGAATTCCTTGTTTCTTTTGTACTTAGCTTTTATTTCTTTTGTCCTGTCTCAGGGGCAAGGTCACTGCGATTCCACCACTCAGGAGACTCGGGCAAGGGCATCCATCACAAGTTCCAGCCCAGCCTGGGAAATTTAGCAGCTTAGATCCTGTCTCAAAATAAAACAATGAAATGAAATGAAATGAAACAAAGTGAAATAAAAATAGGGCATGGAATGTAGCTTGATACAAAGGTCCTGGGTTTAATCTCCAGTAGTATAAAATAAATAAATAAATAAATAGGACTATTTTACCAAGTGGAGCAGCGTCCGTCTCTTTCTCACCTCCCAGCGGTGTGCTTCGGCCAGTCCGCGCCTCTTGCGTTTCCAGGAGCCCTGGTCCCCAAAGAGGACAGCAGCTCGCCTGGCTCCTGCTGCGGGCTCGGCCGTCCTGCTCCTCCGCTCCTGTGGGAGCAGGACTGTGCTCAGTGCTAGGACAGCTTCCAGGGCCTGGGCCTCGGCTGGCTGGCTGCCCTGCTGCTACAGGGCCTTCGGCACGTCGGCCCTGCTGCTCCCCTCCTCACCAGGTGTTGATCCTAAATCTCTGTCACTGGAATGTGTGATCCTGGTGGGCCTCCACCCTGCTCCACTTTCCCAGGGACAGAAAGACCTTCTGCCCTTGCTGGCCAGGCCGGTAGCCTGAGTCAGACTTGGCTGGAGATTGGCCTCTTCGAGATTGGCCACTAAGCCTTTCATCTGCTGTAACTGAGGGTTTATCTCTTACTGTAGGCAGGGCTACAGGGGGAAAATTTAATCCAGGACACATAATTTATAGGGCTATTTTATAATATTTACCCAAAAAGTCAGAGGCAGAAGAGGCCACGAGATCCGTCTACAGGCCAAAGAGTCCAGCTGAGAGCCTGAATCCCATAGCAATGTACTGCATGAGTCCGGCTGAAGACCTGGAGCCCATGGCAATGTTCCCCCTAAGTGCCACTGGAGGCCCAGAACCCATGACAATGTCTCCTATAAGTCTGAATCAAGGATCTGCAGTGGGCCGGCCCAAAGGTCAGGGTGGAAGCTAGAAAGTCTGCGCCAGGGGGACAAAGGGTGTGTGCCAGCAGGCTGAGGGATCTGCACTGGGGCCAGGAAGCAATGCTCAAGCTAAGGACCAGAGTTCCCCTGAGGAGAACTGCAGCCAGCCTCAGTGACAGTGAGGACCGGAGCTCCTCTAATGCTGAGAAGATGAGAACACCCAAGTTCGTATCAGGAAAGTCGGTGTGACAAGCTTCTCCAGGGTGACCAGCAGCAGCACCTCCTCCCCCGAGTTCTCATTTTTATGCTGTTGGCAAAATCCTCAGGTAAGCCTTCCACACCCAGAGCACACTGATTTAGTTCACCTGGACGTTCCAAGTTGACCAATAGTTAATGCACCACACTTCTTAAGCATCACTAATGGGGGGATATTCTTTTTGGAAGGAGGTTTTTTTTGTTTGTTTTTTCTAACACTTTATGCATGAAATAATAAATATAAAACGTGCTATAAAACATGCTAACATCATCATCACCATTTCTTTATCTGGTACAGGGTCTCATTACACAGTTCAGACACATAGTGATCCTCCTGTCTCAGCCTCCCCGGCCCTGGGATTCCCGGTGTGTGCCACTGTGTCCAGTTTCAGTGGCCAGCACAGTGCAGCCAGGATTTTAGGGTGGCCTGGCATGCGGTACAGGAGATTGAGCTGGGTCCTTGCGCTGGCCAAGCAGTTGCTTGGACCACCAAGCCCTCGTACCTGTCTTTAGATACGTTACTATGTATTTTATAGCTTTGTGTTATGTTAATGAGCATTTTTAATATTTATACTTTTTAATTGTATGCACATATAGATTTTCAAATATTTATCTTATATTTGGTTACCCTGACAAAAATTTTCTATTGATCTTATATTTTGTCTGTACATTCTTTTGGGACAATTGTATCATGTTTTAATTTGATTGATAGCTTTACCTTTTTATTTCTCTTCTTTATGACTTTTTTCCCATAATTTTATTGAAGAACAAATAGTGATGAGACAGTTTCAAATCAAATTAGTAGAACAGATTCAATAATTAATGCATTGCATAATGTTTTCTTAGTGGTTATTTGTTGTGTAAGATGC
>PVKA01002392.1:90410-125984 GCA_004027165.1 Ctenomys sociabilis
GTGTGGGGGGGGATGGAAGGACAGGGGTTGGTAGGAGGATAGGGGTGCAGGGAGGATGAGGGTTGAATGGGTAAGAGAACAACTGTCTCTGCTGAGCGAACATTGGCCAAGCAGAAGAAAGGATAAAAGCAAAAATAAAAAGGACCTGCCCCCAGAAGATGCAGGTGGGCTCCGAGAAGGGTCGACACAGGGGCTCCTTGTGGACGCTGGTCTCCTTCATGCCGCCCACACCTCGTGGGAGTGGGCGAATGCTGCGTAGGGGTCCTGAGAGCCACGGCTCCGCCCTGGGATCGGATCTTGCCTTGGATGGGCCCACCCACGTCCCCAGCTACTTTGCCACATCCTGCCTCCTGTATCACTGGGGTCAGCACTGTGTTTGAGAGCTTTGTCCACAAAGTTGTCAGCGACTATAGTTCGTTGTTTTTGGTTCCCAGTATGCCATCGAGCGGACGGACTCTGCAGTCACTCCTCCCTTATCCTTGAGGGATACGGTTAAAATCAGTCCTGCCTCAGCCTCAGAGTGCTGGGGTTACAGGAGCACACCACCTGGCACCTGTGTGGTTCTAAGGACACCTGGTGCCATTCCTCCGCCTGTTGTCCTAAGGGAAGTTGAGAATCCCGTAACAGAAACCCCGGTAATCCCTGGTAATCCCTTAAGCACTAGGGGAGAGTGCATGCATATTGGGTGCCCTGGCCTGACCTTAGTCCTCTACATCCTACTGTAACCTTATGGGCTCGTGAATAAACACTAAGTCTCATGCATGTGATTCGGGCCAGAGTGGATCCTGATGTGAGCCGCACCCCGTCAGTCATTCCTGTCAATCACACCTGGAGACTCGGGAGGTACTGGGCACGGGTGCAGGTCAGGTGCAAAGCCCGATTCTCCGGGGGGATGCTGAGCACCCTGTGCGCTGCGCTGTTGCTTTCCCATCACCCTGCACGCACTGCTCCCACGTTCATGCCACGTCTTGGTAGGCTCAGCCTGCCTGGGCGCAGCTTCCTGTGATCTTCAGCAAACTCAACTGCTTTCCGCTAGCCGTTCACCGTTGCTCCCGCCCTACAGCCTGGACTGCACCTGCTAGATCCATCCTAACAGATGCTTGAGGCCCAGCGAAGACTGAGAACAGGTATGCTATGTTCCACACATACAGACCTATGATAAAGTTTAATTTACAGGTTAGGCACAGCCAGGGGTTAACAACAATAGCTAATAAAATGGAATAATTATAAACAATATTCTGTAATAAAAGTTATTTTAAGAATCAATTATTACTGGAATTTTTTATGTAATTTTTGGAAAATGATTGCCATGGGTAAAGGAAACTGCAGAGAACAAAAGCATGGCCGAGGGCCAACGAGTGTACTGCAGTTTATTTATTTATTCTCCCATTGACAGACATTGGGGTAGTTTCCAGTGTTACAGAAGACCTGCTATACTTGGTTCATCAAAAGGAGGTATTATAAAATCCAAGGAAACAGGGGCAAGTGTGTCAGTGCATTTCTTGCCAGTGTTTTCTCTTTTCAGTTTGGCATAGTGGAGACTCCAGCCTGGCATAATCCGGGCCATTATTCTGCCTGCCGTACTGCCACAACATGTGTGGCCTACCTGCTCTTCTCAAGCTCCAGAGCCCTTTGCAGGCCCTTGTCCTTTTAGAGGAATCCATCAGCTGCCCCATCAGCTCCTTTCTCCACTGGCTCTCTCTATAATCCACAGAGAACCCAGTGTTTACAGGCAAGGTACAAACCCCTCCCCTGGCTAAGGACCGTGAGGAATCCCTTCTTCGCCTTCTCTCTCATCCCATCTCCCACCAGTCTCCATGACATGCTTTAACTTATTTACTTAACATTCTAGAACTTTCCTACCTGTATTCTTTTTCTTGTTTCTGTGACTCTGAGACACCGTTTGTCCTTCTTTCATGTAAACATTCTACCCAGCAGATAAGTAGTAAAAAGGTAAAGCATTGCAGTTGCTTCAGAGTTGCTATTGGACTTATGTTAAAGGCTTTAAATGTGAATGCCTGCTAATCCCCAAATGGTATAGATACCATTTCCGTACCTTTTCTTTTCTCAGGAAAGAATCCTGAGGGCTGTACATGGGTAAATCTCCAGAGATGCTCAGTGCAGCATTGCCAACAGAAAGAAAGATGTCCAAAAAATATTGGTCTGGTCACACAAACTGTGGTATACTACTAAGTGAACTATTTTACAGTGACCGAAAGCAATGGGAAGGGGCTGAGGAGATAGCTCAGTAGAATAAGCGCTTGGCCGGCAAGCGCAAGGGCCTGAGTTCAATCCCTGGTTCAGCCAAAAAAAAAAGCAACGTGATACAGAACTATTAACGAATTGGAAGATGTTTATCATTTACTCAAAAAAAAAAAGAAAAGAAAAAAGATATTAAAACTTTGTGGGAAGATCTTGTTTATAATTTTGTTGTGAAGATGGGGTTCTAGCTCAGCAGTAGACTGCTTGCCTAGTGTGGGTGAGGCCTTGGGTTCCCCCGAGGGTCCCTTTGGCCACGAGTCCTGCCCTGGGTCTGAGGTGGGTGCCGTCTGGGAAGGTAGTGTGCCTGCAGAATCCCATTCCTGGTCTCACAGCACTGGTCCTCTTCAGAGGGAGAGAAGTCATGAGCCATGTTTGTAAAAAGCAGAAAATCTTCTGAGTCCTCGCCAGGTGGAGGTATGGGGTCAGGCAGAGAAGAGGGCACTGCAGGCGATGGAAGAGGTGATGTGTGGGGACAGGGACACCAGGCCCTGACTGTGCACGAGTGTAGCTCCATCGCTGTCACTTAGCTCAGCGCTGTGACTTTGTGGCCCTGCCTTTCACTTCAGTATCATGCTTTTATACACGAAAACTTCATCGACTCCCGGGGAAACTGACAGCCTCCAGGGAATCATGCTCAGTGAGGTCCCCTGGGCAATTCTCTTCTTTGTTAATTTTTCAATTGCCTAGTAGAGAAAAATATTTGGGAGCTGGAGAGGTAGCTCAGTGGTCTAAATGCCTGCATGGCAAGCACAAGGACCCAGGTTTGATCCCAGATGCCACATGCCATGCAGGCCCCAGAGCCCCAGGAACGCTGTGCGGGCCACTGAACCGAGTGTGGTAGCACATGTCTGTAATCCCAGCACAGGGAAGGCTGAGATAGGACGATCACTATGAGTCTGAGCTGCAAAGTGAGACCCTGTACCCCGCCCCCCTGAAACTATTTGCTAAACTCATTAGGCTTAAACTGTCCAATGTGAAAGTTGATAGCTTGGGCTCTGGCCTTGGGTTTGCCCTAGAAAATGCTGCTTGTGGTGACCCTCGACTCCGGGGGAGCTGTGGCTGGGCAGTGTGGGAGCCAGATGTTACCACTCTGGCCAATGCACAGGCAAGCAGGTGATTAGGAGGAAAAACAGGTTGGGTCAGCTGCAGAGGTTCCAGACTGCGGCTCGTTGGTTCTGAAGTTCCAGAGCCCGTAATTCTGACGATTAGTCACCTTCCAAGATTGCATCTCTGCCAGAACGCCTGGGCCTCGGCAGGCGCTTACACATGACCAGTCCCTTCTTTAGGGGAGAGCGATTAGGCAGTGCAGGTGGAACCTTTTGGGCTGGGTGGGGAGGTGCATCTAAGCCGAGAACGGGAAGGATCTGTGGGGCAACATCGAGGGACCCTGGGCAGACATCCTGGGACGGGGTAGGGTCAGGAAGAACAAGCGAGGCCCTGATTCCAGGGCTGGTGGCCAGAAGAGGAGGCCTTTAGGTGGCCAGTGAGAGAGAGGCAGGTGAGGGGCATGGTTTGCCTGCTGGCCGCCCTGTGGTGGCCCCTCCTGGCCCCACCTCTGCCCAGCCTCCATTTCCTTTGTGATCATGGGCAGCTGAGGCTGGGCCTCTGTCTGCAGCTTGGGCCTGGCCTGGAGGCCGTGCCCGGGAGGCATGGGCATTGCTGGACTGCAGGTCTTTACCTGAGCCCTGTGGGGTGGGGGTAGAATGGAGACATGCGATTCTCAACCTGGAGCCCTCCTAAGACTGGTTTTACTTTGATATCAAGAAAACAAAAAGATTTGTGTACTGGAGTACATATTCCCCACAGTGTATTGGAAGATAACTAATTAAATCTTTTATAGTATCTTTGGAAGTTGGTCCAAGAAATGGGACAGATTTTCCTTGGGAAGAGAACTGAGGATTATTGGGGAGACCAGCTATCCCAGTTTGCTGAGAGCTGTCTGAGCTTAGGCCATGAAACTCTCCCAGTCTGGGCAAAAGGTGGGTGGCTAGACATCTAACTCCAAGGGAGGAGAGTTGCCTGTTCACCAGGGCTCTTTTTACATGCTCTGCTATGCACCTGTTATCCAGCCCCCTAAAAACACCAAAAGTCCCCAAATTCCTGAACACCCCCAAAACAACAGACTCAAATGTCTATGAATAAGTGAATGAATGATTGAATACATAAATAAATATTAAAGGTAAGCGAGGAACTTGGGAAGACTATTCATTAAATAATGTCAGCAAAAAAGAATAGAAGTTGTTCAAGAGCATTTACCAGTCAACAGAAGAGATAAGCAAGAGTCTTGGTTGAACACAAGCTGTCATTTTGAGTAAGAAATCCATGAGAGAGGGCTGGGGAGATAGCTCAGTGGTCTAAGTGCCTGCCTGGCAAGCACAAGAATCTGGGTTTGATCCCTGGTACCACATGCTGTGCTGGCCCTGGGTGCTGAAACCAGGCACGGTGGCACACACCTATAAATCCCAGTGCTGGGGAGGCTGAGACAGGAGGATCACTGTGAGTCTGAGCTGTGTAATGTGAGCCTGCACCAAATACATAAATAAATAAATGATAAAAGAAAGAAATCTATAAGAGAAGAAATATAGCTGATGCTATTAGAGAATGCCTTGGCAGTAAGCCAAGGAATAAATGTTAAAACAATGTCACTCACAACAGTTTTTCCCAGTTATATCATTAAATTAAGGAACAATACAAGGGCAAATCTGTACCCTTGTCGGCAGGATGTGTACGTCTTAACAATTTTCATGACCTCTGATCCAGCATTTTCTCTCCCTTCTTGGAATTTCTTGTTGAAGGAAATAGGCTGTGTGGATGGAGATTTGCGTACAGGATGCTGGTTACTCTGCTACTTGTGGCCAAAGCCAACTCCCAAGTCACTGACTTCATCTTAGAAATGAAAATCAAACCGTGTAGAAACCTAGACAGGATAAAATAAAAATATTCATATTGCAGCCATCTGAGTCCCACTGTAGGGATGGGCAACATTTACTTCATTTTTTTTTTTACTGTGGCTGTCTCAGCCTACCCTGGAGGTGGGGCAGGATTCCCACCTGGTGCTGGGAAGCAAACCTGGGTCTCTGTGGCTGCTTAAGCTTCCCTAAGCAGGTGCCTTCGACTGCTGAGCTATCTCCCTGGCCCTCCTGCTTCATATTTTTGAAATGATTAAATAAATGAAACATATACAGAGAGTCCAATTCCTCTGCTGCTCCTGAGCCTGTCTCTGCTCTTCCTGCACAGAGGTAACCACTACCTCAGGTGTGGTGAGTAGCGCACCATCCACGCGTACTTTCACTGTAATTAAACATATTTATAAGCAATGATGTGTACTTTTATTTTACGTTGCCTTTAATTTTACATAGATGGTACCACACTGTACTGGCCCTCAGGTAGTTTCTCCCATTTTTGGTTACCGTTATTGTGGGAGAGCTAGCCTTCCGGTCATGGTAGCCTAGGTGGTTTTTCTCTGGTGCTGTGCCTCACAGGACAGTGCGGCACGACTCATGGCTCCTGTCAAGGGTACTGAGGTTGGTTGTTTACGAATCTTTGGGAGTGCAGACTCCACTGTATGTATCAAGTGCTCTCTGCTTGGCTGAGAGCTCCTGGAGGGGTCTGGCAGAGGAGGGAACATGTGGGGAGTGGGGGATGAAGACAAGACAAAGTCAGGGTGCAATGCAGGGCTATGGAAAGCCCAGCCTTAGGTTTGATAGGAAGCCGCACGTTTTCTCCCAAATGGCTCCACATCTGTCATTCTGGTAGCAGAGCTTAGGGACCCTAACTACCCCACAACCTTCCCTTCTCGGGTGGACGCCAACTGTGGCTTTTTGGCTTGCCTGGTGACCAGTGAGTGAGGTTTTATACATTTGCTAGCCAGATGAGTTTCTTTTTTTCTGACAATGGCCTTTTCATATCATTATTTATTGTCACTGGATTGAGGTCTATTTTTTATTAACAATTTAGCATTTGGATTTGTTTTTATTTTCTTCATGATCTCAGGATTTCCATATGGATTTTAGGGACAGACAGCTTGTCCAAATTGAGGAAAGAGCTGTTAGATGTTAATTGGTATTGCATTTAATTTGTAGATTAACCTGAGGATACTTGGCATCTCACAATGTTGCAGTAGCAGGAACACCATGTAGCTTCACTGGGTTTGCGTTTGTGTTTTTGTGTAAAAATTTATAATTTATGCTTAACATTATTGTATACATTTCATACTATTTATTCTCCTCAGTAATTGTCCTTTTACTGATAGTGTCATTTTAAAGGCTGACGTACTGGGATGGGGGTGTAGCTCAGTGGTAAGGTACACCTGACCAGCATGTGTGATGCCTGGGGTTCACGCTGGAAAAGAATGCCCTCAGTGCCCCCTTCCTCCTCCTCTTTCACCTGAGGTCCTGGCATCTGGTTCAGGGAGGATCAGCAGGGATGACATTGAACAGCCCAGTTTTGTTCCGTTTTTTAAAGAGAATATTTTGTATTTTACTCTGTATAAAGTTGGCTCTATTGCTCAGGGCTATTCTTTTCTCTTTGTATGCTACCACAATGTTTTTGTTAGCTTTTTTTAAAAAAATAAATGGATGCTGTGGCTTTTATCCAAAGCCTTTTCTTCTCTGCATTATAATTCTGTCATTAAAAATTTTTTTTTTTTTTTTTTTTTTTGTTTATTTATTTGCAGTGCTGGGGATGGAAACAGGGCCGAGCCCCGGACTGAACTCCACACCCAGCCTTGAGTCAGTCATCCTTCAAAAAATAAACTCATAAGTGGCCATGCATGGTGGTACACATCCGTAATACCGGTGCTCTGGAGGCTGAGGCAGAAGGATTTCTGGGAGTTTGAGGCCAGTGTGGGTCACATAGTGAGTTTAAGTACAACCTGAAGTGCACCGTGATACCTTATCTCAGAAACAAAAACACAAACCCTGTAAGTTTATGTTACTATCTAGAGTTGTGTCTTCCTGATGCGCTGAAACTTTTATCACCTTATCTGTTTTATGTATTTTATCTTATTTTTTAAACATATTTAAGACAGGGTCTACAGGGTGGACAAGGTCTCACTGTGTAGATCGGACTCGTAGTGAGTCTCCTGTTTTCAGCCTCCCGAATGCTGGTGTTGGAGGCAGCTGAATTAGAAATACAGGCCGTCAGACAGGGCCCGGCCCTGGAAGGAGCTAACACAGAAGACAAGATTACAACTGTGGGAGGGAAGGATGCTCCTGCTGTGAGCCAGACCAAAAGACCAATCGTTTTGTTAACCTCTTCTTCAGGTATCTTCGGAGTTTTGTTTCCTTCTTCCTGGAGTACACTTTAGGGGTCTGGGAGATGGCTCAGTGGAATAAGCGCTTCCCTGGCAAGCGCAAGGACCCGAGTTCAATCCTCGGCTCTACCAAAAAACAAAACAAAACAAAAATACCCTCTTTGAGTAGTTCTTCCAGGAAGGGCTGCTAATGGTAAATCCGGGGAAAAGAAAAAATACAGGAGGAAAAGGCTCCAGGTTCCCAACTCTGTTACTCTCCCTCAGCGACAGGGACTCCGGCTTCTCTTCTAGTCTCTTAGAGCCCGGGCCCCAGGGATGGCTCTGCACAGCTCCCAGACGTGCACGTGCTAACACCCGCTCACCCGACCCAGGCACCAGGGATCTGCGGCCCAAGTTCTCTCCGACGTCTTCCGCTGTCCGCTAGGGTTGTGTCAGAAGCCTGGCTGGGGGCAGGCTTGATAAGCAACTGCTGGCGGGCCTTCCTTTCCCATATCACATTTCCCCCTCCCAGCTGCCGTTTCCTGCCCTCCCAAGCAATTATCTGCACAAAAGCACTCAGCGTGCACATCTGGGGGGCGCAGCCCGAGGTGGTGGAATTCTACCGAGGGACGCGCCTCCTCCTGCTGTAGATTGGTACTTACCTCTCTTTCTTTTAATCTCCTTATTTCTTTGAGTATTTCCTTGGATTCATTGTCAAAACAATTTACTCCACAAATACATATTTTAAATTCAATTTAAATTTTTTCTAATTTTTAAAAATTCTTTTTTAAGTTTTCCTGTTATTTCCAGTTCTGTTATAGTTTTTTACTTTTTCTTTCATCATTTTATTACTTGAATTTTTCATTGTTCTTTGTTGCGACTACCTATTCTTGTTCATGGTAAACCACTTCTTTTTTTTTAATTTTAATTTTAATTTTTTTGTCTTTTTGAGACAGGGTCTTACTATGCAGTTCAGGCTGGCCTTAAGCTCACTTTGTAGCTCAGGTTGGTCGCGCGAACTCACAACAATACTCCTGCCTCAGCTTCCCGAGTGCTGGGATTACTCTTCTTGTTCTTGTTCTTGTTCTTGTTCCTGTTCCTCTTCCTCCTTCTTCTTTTGCTTCTTAAATGTTTTAAAATTTGCAGTTTAGTCCACATTTAAGACAACTTTTTATGGGGGATCAGTATGATCTGAGAATAAAGTTTATCTTTTTTATTTAACTTTGTGTGCGTTTGTAGGACTCTGGATCTCTTGGTGCACTCTGGGGAGAAACAGCAGCAAAGAAGGAAGAAAAGATAGATAAGAAGCAAGAGCTGTGTCAGTTGGTGGCCCATCGCCTGACTGGCAACCCCCTCCCCCAGAACAATAGTAGAGGTGTTGATTTATAACTTTAAAAAATTGGTATCAGTGATCCAGGTTGCCTGGTAACTAATAGCTGACATTAACCAGGCAAGATGTTTTTCTCAGGACTGAGGCAGCTTGACTGCTCTCACAATCTGACCAATTTCCAGCTTCAGGGGCTTCCCACTCATTTCTGTCAGGTACTACAAGTGTATCCCTTGCTCAGTCTGGGGGGTTCCTGACAGTGGGGTAACTTCATTTTGACCTCCAAGCCCACATGTAACCTTGACTACATGCACTACAGAAAGACTTAATTTTCCTACCTTCAGAACTGTTGGAGCCGGGCGTGGTGGCGCAGGCCTGTAATCCCAGCACTTGGGAGGCTGAGGCAGGAGGATTGTTGCGAGCTCGAGACCCGCCTGAGCTACAAAGTGAGCTTAAGGCCAATCTGAACTGCATAGTGAGACCCTGTCTCAAAAAACCAAAAAAAAAAAAAAAAAAAAAAAAAAAAAGAACTGTTGGAGATGTATAAGACTTCTTACAAGATGTTCTGTAGTTGGATTCTTTTTGTTAAATCTACTTTCTCCTTTCAAGAGTTTCACTCTGTGTAGGGCTCTCAGTGTCTCCAGGATATCCAGCCAGCAGCCTGGAGGGTCCAGCTAAGCCCTGGACTCCTGCACGCCATGTGCTGGGTCAGGTCCTTTGTGATGGGTTTTTTTGTAGTACAGTGAAGAGATAGAAGAGATAAAAGAAGCCTTTATTAACTCCAAACACATGGAGAGGATCGAGGGCAGATGGGGCAGGTGGATCCTCTGGGCTGAGACAAAGAAAGCTGGGGCTTTTATGGACTGTGGTGGGAAAGGTGAAAGGAAATTGCACCCTGGGCTGGACTGGAGAAAAAGTGGGGGAGGTAGTCTCTGGGAAGATAAGCTGTTGTTTTAAGGCTTTAGTCATATTAGATGACCACCATAATAATTTAGCAATTTATGCTAGGGCCAGAACCTATCACTTTGGAGATATAGTATTCCTTACTTTGCGCCAAGCTCAGCTATTGTTATATTTAATGCAGCATTTCTGGGTATACTTTTAATGAGAAAATCTTCAGAGTTTGTCACTTTTTTTTTTTTTTTTTAAGAGATGGAGGAGGACACCTTCCTGTGCTTTTTCTACCTTGGGCTAATCTGCCACTTCTGCCATCCCATTCCCCTTCCTTGGATGTGTGGAAGGGAGAAGCGGGATTAGGGGCTCCTCAGAGTCTCACATAAGGGGCACCACGTGAAAGGCAGTAAAGCGGGTCTCGCCCCCTCCATGCTGGGTGCCTAGCCTACCTGAACTAGAGCCAGGGGCCTCACTGCTAGCCGGGCACTTCTGCCTTCTCCCTCCTCTCTTTTTTTTTTTTTGATCAGTGATCTCTTTTTAGCAGGAATTAGTTGGGCAGATGGTGCTGAGAATCAAGTTTTGGGGCATGGGAGGTTGGGGAGCGTGAGTACATATGTGTATGGTGCATACATGTATGTGTGTACATACATGTATGCAAGTGTGTGTGTATGTGTACAAGGTTAGGGAGGAGTCAGGGGAGAGGAGTGGGGTGGAAGAGTCTGTGGAGGACTGAGGATGCAGCTCTGGGGCTCACTTGCCAGTACGTGCAGAGCCCTGAATTCATTTGCCAGGAGGGGGGAGGGGAAGAGAGGAGGAAAGGAGAGGAGAGCAACAGAGAGATGGAGAGAGAGAGAGACAGAGAGAGAGAGAGAGAGTAGAAACAAATCATCACTCCCACTCCCATCATTTTATGAAGGCCTGCTCTCCTGACTAGGGTCCTCACCTTTATCCTGCCCCTTGAATGTTGGCCACAGACCAAACGGACTGTTCTGAGAGAGCCTAGGCCATACCCAGAGTGGGCAAAAAAGTGTTAATTCACCTCTTTTCCCTTCCTGGCACATACATTGGCTCAAGTTCAGAATTTCCTGGAGTCTAGCTGGACCCAGAAGCCATGTTTATCCAGCTGAGTCCCACCCTGTCCTGACCAGTCTGCCCTGGTAAAGCAACATGCCTGGTCACAAACTCCTGTAATCTGGATGGCATCTTGGAGTCCCAAAGCCAAGGACCTCACCCAGGGCTGTGGGGTTGCGAGTATTTTCTTTGGGGAGGTCAAGGTAGCTCATTAAGGAGGATGTCTCTCTCCAAGCTGTTCAAAGCCTTATCGGCCTAGAGGTGTTTCTAATACCATTTCCTGCCATTGTTTCCCTAGGTAATTAAGGAGAGGCCAACTGCTCAGTGGGGCAGTTCACAGCTAGTGTGGTAGGGGGGAGGGGGTGGCTGGTCAGCAGTATAACTTGGGCTTTGTCTCCCCCTCTGTGGGGACTCCAGGGCCCCTGGGACAATACACAGCCAGACAGTCCAGAGCTGTGGCAGGCCAGCCAGCCTCAGCAGTTGCTGGGACCATGGCCTAGGGTGGTGACACCACCAGGCAGTGTCTGGGCTTCCCAAGAGACCTTGGAGATACCTGAAGCTTCCATTTGCAAAGAAGGTGCGGCCTTTGGAAGGAGGGTTGGCGTTGAGCTGGGAGGAGGATGCGGGCTCAGCCCGCCCTAGCTTGGGGCTGTGGGCTGGGTCTGGGCTCCATCCCTGGGCTAGAAGGGGTGTGCTGAAGAGCCACGGCAACCCTAACACATCTTCCTTCCTCCCTAATGGTCTTCCTGCACAGCTATGCTTCACGCAATGAGACTGGCGTGAGCTCTGCCCTCTCTTCTTAGGTCTTGCTGGGGGGAGACGGTAACAGCAAAAGTGGTGGGCAGCAGAAGTCCCGGACTGTTTGGGCTCCCCAGGGTGCTGCCAAGGTGGAGGACTTGGGGGCGGCTCTGCTCCTGGCCGCTGCAGGGGCGTGGGGATGAGAGAGGTCAGGCTGGCAAGGAGGAATGGAGGGGCAGGTGGAGGGCCCCGCCTTGGCCCTGGCTCCAGTCTGGGGAAGAGTGTCCTCAGTATGGCTTACAGGAATTGTTGCTCCTCTTGCGCCTAGCACTGGCCCAGGGACAGATTTGGGGATTAGCAACCCATATCCAAGTGAGAAGTGGGAGGCTATGTGGGACAATCCTTTTGTCTTGCTTCATGGAGATGCTTTGTTTGACACCAGCCAGCAGGTCTTCTGGGCGGTAACACACAACTTGCTTTCGCTCCCTTGCTGCAGATGGCTCCTGCCAGGCTTGCCACGGTGCTGCTTGCTGTGGTCCTCACCTGGCCAGGTAGGTGTCACGCCTGCCCCAGGACCGCTGGAGCAGCCCTTCCCAAGCCCCAGTGATGGGTGTGTCTGGGGCTCACCGGGAGAGGTCTTCTTGAGTCACTGGTTGTCCCTGGGAGGGGTCCCTGCCCTCTGGCACACGCACCCCGGAGACCTGTTGTGTGCTGTGCCTTCTCTTACTGGAGTAGAAAGACAAAGGGGCACAAAACTAACCGATGTGATGGGGGTACAGTGGGGGCAAGATGGAATTTAATCACAGATAGGTTATTAATCTGAGGGGGTTAAAGAGCCTGAGGGTCAGAGAGGAGAAAAGATTGCTCAAAAGTCACGCAGAGCCCAGGTCAGAGGTCAGTTCCCCAGGGCTGTGGGCCAGCTCTTTTTCCACTCTGTTGCTTTGTATGCCTTCTTTCCCTCTGCAGTTCGGAATTTGTGAATGGCAGTGGGACTTTGCCCCTGGGCCTGCCTCTGTGTAGAGCTTGTGGGGCAGTACCTTGTGGAGAAGTATACATCTGTCACACTTTCCACCAGGCGGGGATGTGCCAGAGGAAATTTACTGCCGAAGTTCTCCACCTGTACACACACACACAGAGGCATGTATGCATGAGTGTGTGCATGCGCGTGCACACATGCACTAGGCACCCACGCATAGAGAGCACCTGGTAGCAGTTAGCACTTCATAACCACAGTGACGCACACACTGTCCTGCTCTGCCTAAAATGTAATCTTCTCAAGATGTACTAGTAGATTTATGTACAAAGATATGCATTGAAATCTATGTATAGTAGCAGGAACCGAACAAGGGGAGGTGATGCTGTATACAGCCATAAGATATGACGTGGCCGCTAAAAATCAGTTTATGAGTCATACGCATACATATATACATAAATGCATAGAGACATGATGAATTGTTTACAGTTTACTGAGAAACAAGCAGAGGTCGTACGTGATTTGCACAGGGTCAACACCAGTTTGTGTTGTGACGGTGTACTAAACCGTTAGTACTGAAATGTTAACTGTACTTAGTGCTGAACGCTGGGTCATAGATGATTTCACCTCGTACTTAGCTCCCCACTCTCCAGGTTTTCTATTATGGCCGCTGTGAAGGTTTTAGTCGGTAAGGAAGGCCATTAAGATGAGTAGATTTGGAGCTCCTGAGGGGTTGGTGCAGGGCTGCCCTGGCCCTGGCTGGCCTCGGCGCTGGAAGCGGGAGCTGCCGTTCTGTGTGTGATGGGATGTGGCTCCCTGTGGGTCAGGGCTTTGGCTGGTGGTCCCAGCTGTGCTCACCCAGCTCTTCCCTCCCAGGGACGCTTTGCTCCGAAAGGAGGCTGGACAGGCCATCAGTGGCCCGGTGCAGCCTCTTCGGAAGTGACTTCATCCACACCTTTGACGAGAACGTGTACAGCTTCGCCGGAGACTGCAGTTACCTCTTGGCAGGGGACTGCCAGAAGCACTCCTTCTCCATTACGGGTGAGTCCTGCTGCCGAGGGAGCTGCTCGCAGCCCTGCTGGGGCCAGGGCCTAGCTCTCGCTGCACACCTTAGCTCAGAGGTCGCTGCTGAGAACGTGGAGGGCAGTGGCCTTTCCACGAAACTTCCCCAGGTCTGTTTCCACCACGGCCTGCTGGATTGCAGAGAGTGCTTCTGCTTCCCCAGTGGCTCATTCACTGCTCTTGACCCAGGCTACATGCTGGGAGCTCCAAAGCATCAAGAACAATGGTGATGTCCTTTGCCCTGGCCACAAGTTCAAGCCCAGCTTGGGCAAATGAGCAAGACTGTCTCAAAATAAAGTAGAAAAAGGGCTGGAGATGTAGCTGAATGTAGAACAGTTAACCTAGCCTGTGCTAGGACCTGGGGTCCATCTCTAGCACTGGCAACACCGGAAACAAAACAGAAAAACAACCCAAACCATATTGAAACAAAGAACAACAAAACATCTCCCAGGATCTTTGGAACACATAAAGCTCCTGGCAATAAGAAAGGGTCATCATTTTCTTGGTGGCTTGTGGAATTCAGAATATCCAGCTTATGCTAAACAAATCCCATATTACCAGAAAAGGTGCTGGTACCTTATGGGTATTGTCCCCATGGCCCCCACAACAGCTCTGTATTAGGTATAGTCACCTCTTTTATAGAGGAGGAAACAAGACCCAAAGAGGTTGTATAATGCCCCAAGGCCTGGTAGGTAATAAAAGGAGGGCCTGGACCTTAGCTCCCCGCTTTTCATTTTGAAGGACATTTTCTTTGTACTAAGGGGAAGAGGAAAGCCTCAGGCCTGGCGTGGGAGCAGGCCATCAGTGGAGGATTATGGTTTGGTAAATGTCATACTTTTAAAGTCAGTCAGCTTTGGTGTGTGAGGAGGATGGCATAGAACCCAGTGAAGGGCACTCCTCTGCCCTGGGAAGCTGAGACAGCAATGGCTATGCTGTAAAAGAAAAATTCCAGGGCACCTGTCAAACGGGTAGAAAGACCTGAGTATTCATGAGGGTCCAGGGAGTGCTGCAACAGGGAGAGAAGGACAGCTCAGCTCCAAATGCTAGGGAAAGTGGAATCTAGAGCCCCAAAAGAGGGGGAACCAGGGATAGAGAACTACAAGAGGGTTCACCAGCACTGGGGCAGCCTGCTGAAGTCGAGCCACACTACCAGAGGTCCTGGCTGGGGTACCAGGAACTGCATCACATGCTCAGCATGGGTTTTCTTCTTTTTGTTTTCTAAACAGACCCAGTAGGATTCTTGCTAAAACTCTTCTAAAAAGGCCAAGGACAGGGTCTTGGAAAAGAGGGCTTGCAGGAGCCTCACAGAGGGTTGCCAAAGATGGAGTCTCTGGCAGCACCCAGGGACTTGTGTGGCACCCAGGCTGCAGAGTGCTTGGGGCTGTGGTCCCAACAGGCAAGGCGGGATCCAGGCAGGGTCTTTGCCTGCGTGTGCTGTCTAGGAGCTCACTGGTGACTGTGGCCGTGGCCATGAGCGTCTGCTGTTTAGCTTCTCCCTTTGCTGTCCACCCTGCCTTGCTGAGCAGCAGTGAGTGCCAGGCCTCAGGCCTCATCGTTCCTCTGCCCTTCTAGGACCCCTAAAGGGCAAAGCTGGCATTTTGCTCATCTTTGTCTTTTAGTGCTGCTGTAGCTCCCTCGGGCCTTTATTGTACTAAAGAATGGCATTTACAGGATGGGTGGCAGTCAAGGAGCTGTGGTGTGGGAGGGCTTTGGTTGGGTAGAGAGGACAGTGGAGGAGATCCCATGCTCCAGGCAGTGGGGACAGTGTGTGCAAGGACAGGAGGCTAGAAGAAGTGTGTTCTTATGGGGAGATGAGTGGTGTGTGTGTGTGTTAAGTGCGTGCACAGGCTGAGCTGGTGTCAGGGCTACTGGCACAGCTGCCTCAGCCAGACTGTGAGGCTCTGCCCCTGGATAGAGCTGGGCTGCAGCCTGAGTTTCTCTAACAATTGCCCAGCTGCTGCTGACACAGCTGGCCGAGCTTTGAGAAGTGTGGGGCTGGGACATAGTGCAGTATGTGGCGAGGCCACAAGGTGAGCTGAAGTGCGGGCCATAATGCACCCTCTCCTGCCACCTGCCCAGTTCGCACCAGAACCCTGGTGTCTGCCACCTCTGGGGTCTCTGTCAAACAGCTCAGTGTGCCCCTAATGGCTTGTGGCAGTTTCCTGGGAAGTTATTGGCCTGTAGTGTGGAGTGATTTCACTTCCACCACAGTATTGTGCTTTTAATATCAGAGAGACCGGGCAGTTGTGCTCTCCTGGGATTGGTGCTGATGCAGGAGGTGGTGAGGGGGTGCATATTACAGGATGAAAATCCATGTAGGGCCAGAGGTGTTCCAATTGGGGGACTAGAGTCCTGGAGTCTGGGGAAAGAACCCAGAGCCTGGACCCTGTGGTTTTGGTTCACAGGATGATGTGAACAATGACATCCAGCTTCCTCCATCCTATTATGCAAATAGTTCACATGCCCCTCCCTGCTGGCCAGGGGAAGGTGTTTATGTCTGTCCTTGAAGGCCATGTTGATCCCAACCTCTACTCAGGCAGCTCCAGGGACCCAGTCCAAGACCTTTAGTCAGCACTGGCTGGAGAGACCCACAGAGCCCGGATAGTCTCACTTCACAGAAGCAAAGCCTGCTTCTCCTGAGCCATGACTGCAGGCTCCGGCTCTCAGGATGGGCTGGGAAGGCCAGGGGCAAGAGAGGCCTGCCGAGTCACTTTGCAGTGCACCATGGGCCTGTGGGCCTCCTCTCTGGAGTGGTCATTGGGCTGTGGGTCAAGAGCAGACCTTTCCCCTGGATCCCTCTGGGTTCCAGAGGAGACAGGGTGTGAGAAGTGCGGATCAGGAAGGGCCACACTAAAGCCAGAGAAAGCCCTCGAGTCTGGTCCTGTTTCCAGCTGCCTGCCTACTTCTGCAGCAGTCGGATGCCTCTGGGGCTGGGGCTGGGGCTGGGGCTGGGGCTGACCACGCACTTAATGCGTCATCACAGAGTTCGAAGCCATGCAAGGTTTGGGGCGGCCTGGCTAATTAGTTCTTTCTCTCAGCTGACAGCCTGCAGTTACAGGAAATGCTAACCTGGAGGTCTCTGGGGTGTGGGATCCCTGGAGTCCCCTAGCTTGTGTCCCCAAAGGCTCTGCGTCATCTATGGCAAGAATGCACAAGGCAAGTGACACGGGGGGTTGATTTGCAGATCTCCCTGCCTTGGTGGCTTGTGAGCCATAATCCTAGGTTGCCCTGTAGGGCAGCTCTGTGTTGCAAAAGGAAATCTGGGCTTGGAGCCTGAAGACCCAGTGTGCCAGTGTAAACCAGCTGTTCTCAGGCAGAGTGAGTGCCCCTGGCCTCATCTGGCAGCACAGGTGTGTGGGAGGGTGAATGCTATTGGCATCTAGTGGGCAGGGGCCAGGGTGCCGCTAATGACCCCACTGTGCACAGGACAGTTGCTTCCCCAACCAGGGAGCATCTGGTTTCTGATGTCAGTCGTAGTGAGATGATGCGATCCATTGTAAACGTAGGCCCCAGTTTCTCCATCTGCAAGATGGAGCCAGCCTCAGCTAGTGTTTTCCACACTGAGCCACGCGCCCTGGGTCCTGCTGATCCGCCCAAATCCCCCTCTTGCTTTGGATGCCTTTATCCCATTGTTCTTGCCACTTTCTGAAGCCATTCTCCAAGTCTCATGTCTCACAGGAGTTTTGAGATGCCCTGCTGTGGCTCCCGGGCATCCTGAGTGGATTCAACATGCTTACCTTTTGTCGTCAGTTTGCCTTTGGGGAAGACCTAGAAAGTGGGCGGTGGCAGGGCAAGTCGCTGTTGTGGCTTCGGTATCCTGCCTTCTCTGTCCTGTAGCCTTCAGCAGGAGCATGCACTGGAGTTTTGGTCACACAGACACAAAAGGAGACCTCTAGCCTGCTCAGCTGGCCTGAGTGCCTGCAGGGAGGGAAGAATTCAGGGAGCTGTTAAAGGCAGTGTGCTCTTTACTGTAAACCATTTTAAAATGTAAACATCCAGTCTATACTTTGGTCACCCCTTATAAAATAAAATAGAAAAGATGAGAAAGTTTCAGAGTACATGGGAACATGGGATATGGTAAGGGTAAACGGGAGGAGGTAGGTGTGTGTGTGTGTGTGTGTGTGTGCGTGCGTGCGTACACATGCATACTGGGCAGGAAGTAAAGTTTTCACTGTGATTTCTGGACACAAACAACTTTAAGATCCATCTGTTTAAATGGTTTCTCCCTGCTTGCTACTATCTGTCTGGTTCTCCGAGCTGCTGCCTTTCAAGTTCCCCTTGTAGGTATAGGCTGATGGCCCTCACAGCCCCTTAGTGACTGCAGGCTGGCTGCAGCCCTGTAGTTGCTCATGGTCACAAGGGCATCTCTGCCCCTAGACTGCTATTTGTTTTTGACATAGGGTTTTGCTATGTGGTCCAGGCTGGCCTTACACTCACAGTGATCCTCAGGCCTCAGCTTTCTGAGTGCTGAGATTGCGGGTGTGTACCACATGCTGGGCCGATTGCTACTTCTGATTCACCTCTGGTGGGTAGGTGGGCAGTGAGGGGGCGTGACTGGTTACCGTGGCCAAAGGCACCCATGTCTTGTCTTCTTGCAGTGGGTGCAGATGGGCAGCCCCTCCCCCGTGGGCACACTTGGGCTTAGCTCTGGGTGCCGCTGGCTTGCTGGCTGCCTCCTGAACTCATTAATGCTTTTCCCTCCTGGGGCCACTAAAAGCTAGCTCTTCAAGTACTCAAACCCACCCAGGCTCTGCCATCACTTACCAGCTCTGTGACCGAGGCCTGATTAGGCTGGTGCTTCCCCTCTCAGTCTTTCCTTTTTTCCTCAGCCCATCTCTGTCTATAATCTTTTATTTACTTGGTGCAGGGTCTCACTACACAGCTTGGACTCATAGTGATACTCCTGTCTTGGCCTCCCCCAGTGCTAGGATAATACGCACATGCCATCATGCCCCGTTTTGGTGGCCAGCATGGTGCGCCTGGGCTTCCAGGCTGGCATGGCAATAGTGCCAAGAATTGAACCTGGGTCCTTGTGCTTGCCAGGCAGGCACTTAGACTGCTGAGCTATCTTTCTGCCATCTCTGTCTATAAAACCATTCTATCCCTCCTCTGTTCTGGGGGACCCACTGCCTTTACTATTTACCTGAGAATGGCTAGGTTGCCCATACCTTCCTGCACAGCTTCTGGGTTCTCTTGCTGGATTTTCTGCTTCTGTTGCCTTCCTGACTTGTCTTTTGGGCCCTGCATTTCTGCCTTATAATGATAGTGACCCCCAGGCTTCCCCGTGGCACCTGAACAGCCCTGCTTCGGTGGAGCAAATGATTCCTTTAGCTGACTGTCTGAGTGTGAAGGCCTCGATCCAGAGCTCAGTACCAAGCTGTCCCGTTAGCTCCCGAGGATTCTCCACCAAGCCTCCAGCCCGTCTCTCTGGTCAGCATGCTCATCCTCGTGAGAACGAGAGCTGGCAAGGGGAGGCCCACAGGGACTCCTTGCTTGTTGCTAGGTGGGAGGTGACATTCTGCTGGATGACCCAGTACAGCCCCACCTACCTGCCCTGTAAGAGTGGGGCTGAGGAGAGGGTCATGCTGAGGAAGAGCCAGGATTAGTGGCCGTGAGGGGCAAGGCCCTCCCAGCAGTTTTGTACTCTTCTCCAGCAGGCAGGCCTCTTCCTACCTAGTAGGTATGCGGAGAGGAGGGTGTCACTGAATCCCTGCCATGGACGCTGGTCACTTAGGCTGGTGTGCTGTACTTGCATTGCCCGCCTAGAAGAAGCCTAAGAAGGGACTTGCTCTTGGCACGTTGCAAATGCCCAGGATCCAAGAAAACCCTGGAGGAGGGACTGTTGCCTGGCTGTTCTTTGTTTTACTATTTTATTATGGAAAATTTCAAAGATACAGAAAAGTTGAAGGAATACAAATGTGACACCCAACATTCCAGCATTCATGTGCTTTCTTCAATTGACCCTACTACTGATGTCGGGTTGCTTGGCCTTCTTCAGTGTCTTTGTCCCTTTCCTGTCACTGGGTCTGTGCTCCCAACACCTTAGAGGAGGACAGGTTCACTGTGGCTCATGGTTGCAGTCCACGGTCAGCAGCCCCAAGGCTGGAGCTGCGTGGTGGAGGGGCCTGGTGGGTGCGGAGGTGCCCAACCCATGGCAGCGTAGAGAAGGAAGAAGCTGGGGACAGGAACACACCCATCCAGGACGCACCCTGGGGCCCCCTTCCTAGCAGCACATTCAGTCATGAGCTCATTCACGGGTGAATGCATGGGGAGCGTAGGCCTCCCTTGACCCAGTCACCCTCCACACACCTGAGAAATCTGGGGGACATCCCAGCTCTACATCATGGCATAGGCTCATTTTTGCCTTTCCAAAGGCAAGAAGTCAGCCGGGCGTGGTGGCGCATGCCTGTAATCCCAGCACTAGGGAGGCTGAGGCAGGAGGATTGTTGTGAGTTCGAGACCAGCATGAGCTACAAAGTGAGCTTAAGGCCAGCCTGAACTGCACAGTGAGACCCTGTCTCAAAAGACAAAAAAAAATAAAAAAAATTAAAAACAAAGGCAAGAAGTCTACTTCTGAAGATTTGCTTACTGCAAGGACTATTGTCAGGAAAAATCAGAAGCACATCAGACACCCCAGCTGAGCCAGGGATGCAAGGACAGAATTACAACAAATTAAATGCAAGATCTCAGTAGACTCTTTATTTAAGAATCAGGTAACACTTCCCTCTTCCCTCTGTAGAATGAATGTTCTGATGGGCTGAACAGAGAAAGCTGGTTTTACAGAGAAGGGGTGAAGAGAGCAGAGACAGGACAAAAGAATGAAAAGTAGGCAGGGGCTCAAGATCTAGACCAGTGGTAGAGCCCCTGCCTAGCATATGCCAGGCCCTGGTTCCATCCCCAGGAAAACCTCAGCTGTGGCATCAGTTCTTTCAAAGTTCCTTTCCTGTTAAGGATAAAGCAACTTAAATACTTAAATTGGCCATCTGGGGATTTGGTCTCTCTCTCTCTCTTTCTCTTTCTCTCAAATACAGAACACCTTGCTTGGCATAGGTGGGGAACTATAGAACGTGGTTTATAGAACCTCCTCTGCCTGGCTGGAAGAGAGCAGGCCCTTCCCTGGTTTGCGTCCTCAGAGTTCCTGGCCATGGCACCAATACCAAATTCACAGACCTTCCCAGCTCTTCTATGAATTGAATCCTCCTTTCTGAGGAGCTGGAGCCCGTACCCTCAAAACCTTCTAGGAGATCTATGTCCTGGTGTCCAAGGCTACCTTTCACTTGAATCCTGTGCTCTCTTTCTTCAGGATCTCTGAAGTACTTTGACCCAGCCCTTGGCCTTGGCCTTCACTGGCTCATCCTCCTTTTCTTCATCAGTTTCCAAGTGACCAAGGCTTGAGACTGAGATCCACCTCTCTTGCTGCATTATCGCCTGTGACCAGTCTATTATTTCTGAATACCAGAAACTACCCAAGTAGCACTTGGAGATAGGCCGTGGACAGTTGGTCTTGCTAATGCTGTCACGAATGCCTTGCCAAGTGTTTCCCCTTTCGTGACAGCTGCCAGTACCTTTGTCTCTTTCTTTCCCCTCACAACAGGACTGTGAACTGACATTGTTTAATCCTGTATTTGACCATTCAAACATCTCAAGGACAAAGGCAACACTGATCATTTATGGAGTCCTTATTAAGTTCCCTGTCTGGAGGGAGAGACACTACCCACCTGGGTTCTAACTTTCCCAGAGAGACAAATAACGGACAATTGCATCATAAATCACCATTTCTATTTTGAATGAAAAGCTCAGGGATTCTGATGTAGGCTGTCCAAAGACTGACCTGTCTGTCTGTCTGTCTATCTATCTATCCATCCATCTATCTTGTGCTGAGGATTTTTTTTTTTTTTTTTTTTTTTTGTCTTTTTGAGATAGGGTCTCACTATGCAGTTCACGCTGGCCTTAAGCTCACTTTGTAGCTCAGGCTAGTCTCGAACTCACAACAATCCTCCTGCCTCAGCCTCCCACGTGCTGGGATTACAGGCCTGTGCCACTGCGCCCTGCTGTGCTGAGGATTGAACCCATGGCCTCACCCATGCCAGGCAAGGGCTCTGTCCCTCAGCTGTCCCTCTAGTTCCTAAGATGACATTTTAAGTAACACTATCCTAGAGTACCTTCTAGGAGTAACTTCTGCTGTTGCTTCTATTTGCCGCTTTACAATGTATTCAGCTGCTACACGCTTGCCCGACATTTATCCCTAGATTGTGAGCTCTCAGAAGCAAGGGAGCATTTTGTAAACTTTTTTTTTGTGAGAAGTAAGAGCACACAGAAAGTGGAGATCCACAAGGCACTCAGATGGGTACTTGAGGTGGACGGGAAGATGAATGCGTAAGGGAGTTATTTAGAGAGATTTCTGCTGCCCCCTTATTAAGTCTCTCGGGGAAGTTTTCCACTGAGATAAGAATTTAGAAGTAACATGATCAACACGTTTAGCAATGCGGATGAGCAACAATAGTACCGACTCTTTTTTTTTTTTTCAGGGAACTTCCAAAATGGTGAGAGAGTTGGTCTCTCTGTGTATCTTGGGGAATTTTTTGATATCCATTTGTTTGCCAATGGTACAGTGGTGCAGGGGGACCAGAGGTAAGTCAGAAGCCCAGAATGCCACATTAGAAAGGATCCTGGGGATCCCCATCGGTGTTTCAGATGAAGAAGCTGGAAGGGTCCAGAGGAAGCATGGGAGCCAGGTTCCCTCATCACTGGGCATAGAACCTCTAGGCCAGGGTCTGAACCTGTAACATGGAGTTTGGGGCTGGAAGGTGGGAGAAGTATCCTGAAAATCTACAAGAAGCCCCACTTTGAGCCTGTCTTGTCTTCTAGAATCTCTGTGCCCTATGCCTCCAGAGGGCTGTATCTGGAGACCGAGGCTGGGTTCTACAAGCTGTCCAGTGAGGCCTATGGCTTCGCAGCCAGGATTGACAGCAGCGGCAGCTTCCAAGTCCTGCTGTCAGACAGACACTTCAACAAGACCTGTGGACTGTGTGGTGATTTTAACATTTTTGCTGAAGATGACTTTAGGACCCAAGAAGGTAAGACTTTCTGGGATACATTTCGCTAAGGTATGGTTTTGCTTTTCATTTTCTTTTCAAAGCTCTACTAATATTCCTTCCCTGGCGCTGGGTCCTGTCATGACAGCTTCAGTTCATCTGAAGTTCAGCCTTTATTTATCTTGGTGGCACTGACCAATGCGCACCTGGAGTTCCTCAGATTTGACTTCGTTCAACTTTTAATCCCCTGGAGCAGCTTACACATGCACACAGTGGGTACATGCTAGGCGGGGCAAGTAGCCGTCCCCAAGCCCCCCTGTAGCTGAGGGCTGACAACTGAAGAACGGCTCCCTGCATTATCTGAAAGGGCCAGCTTAGGTTTCTTCATGAGCAGTAGAAGAAAATATGGGTGTGAACACAACTGTAAATCTTCTTTTGATAACTTTAATCCCGTCAACATTTAATTGCTGTGTTTCTTTGTACAAAGCTGGAGATTTATATACATTACCCTCTGCCTTTTGACTCATCCACTGTCTGATTACAGACAGTTTGCTGTTTCTTTGGTATGTACTTTGTTGAAAGTCAGTAAGATCAGTTTTTTTCCTTCCCTTGCACTTAGTTCTTTTACTGTCTAATATGGGCACTTGAGATTATAGATTTTCCTCTAATTACCAAAGAGTTATCAGTTTTAATATGTGACATACTTTTATTCCATGAATTTTCTAATTTCTATTTTTAATTATTATTATTATTATTTTTTTTATTATTTTGTCTTTTTGAGACAGGGTCTCACTATGCAGTTCAGGCTGGCCTTAAGCTCACTTTGTAACTCAGGCTGCTCTCGAACTCACAACAATCCTCCTGCCTCAGCCTCCTGAGTGCTGGGATTACAGGCCTGCACCACCACGCCCAGCAATATGGCTTTATATACTTCCATTTTTATACTTTTCTGCTGGATGGTTAAGACCCAGTTAAAACAAGACCTATATAACAAGAAATGTAACTTTGTGTCAGATAAGGTCAGTTAGGTACCCTCAGGATTTATCCTGTAACCCTGTATCGATCGCTCTTTGTAGATCCCTTGTCAGTGTTACCATGTGGATGAGTCACGGCCATTGCTTGACCAATTTGCTCTCTGTGGAAGCCTGAGAGAAAGTGTTCTCTCCAGGTGACTCTCCTTAGGCACACTATACATCATGGACCACATTCTTCTGTGGCTCTATAATCTCCTTGATCAGAAAATTTGGGGCACTACTGAGTTACAAGATGTTACAGTACAGGTTCTCCTATGTTCTGAGTCTTCACTGACCTTGAAAGGCTAAGGCCAAAATGTTGGCTGACCTTGCAGCCTTTCTTTTTCTCCAATTTTTGATCTGCACACTTAAGTTGTTAACCCTCCAGAAAAGAAGCTTATTATTACCCTACAACATATGCAGTTCAGTTTACCCACACTATTAGTCTAAATATCAGACATCATAGGCATAACATGGAACATGTATTTTCCATCAAGTATTGAGATACTACACTCTTAAGTCTGTACAGAATATGAAGAAGAAAAAAAATTAATAATAGGAATGAACACTTACATATATTTACATAGATATTTAGAAATCCATCCATATACAGCATAGTAGCATGACTGTCCTGTGACATTTTTTTTGTCTTATTTTTCATTTACTACCCTTTAAAAAAGGGCAGTGTAGTAATAGCTGGTATGTCATGACAAGAAGTACATATTTAGAAGACCAGAATGGCAGGCATTTGGAGTGTGACCCTTCTATTACATTTTGTTAAATTCTGTACAGTTGCTTGGTTCACAGGTATCAGCATATATAGTTAGTTGGGATGAGAATCCTACCACTTAACTTCAAGTTTCAAAAATCTGATGTTTCTCAGGATCATTGTCTTACCCATTTAGTGTGTTTAAGTGAATGGTCTTGCCTCTGTCATGTTAAAAAAAAAACAACAACAAATACTTGGTACAGGGTCTTACTATGTAGCTTGGGCTCTTAGTGATCCTCCTGTTTTCAGCTTCCCCTGCACTGGGATTACTGGCATGCACCACCATGCCAGGACTGAGTGGTCAGCTCAGCACACCCAGGGTGGGGCCAGCACTGCAAGTGGTACCAGGGATTGAACCCTGGTCCCTGTGCTTGCCTAAGCAGGTGTTTAGTCCATTGAGCTATCTTGCTGACCCTGCATTTGGCTTTTGATAACTTGTTTATTTCACTTTGCACAATGTCTTCAAAGTTTATCTGTGTTAGTACCCACATCAGAATTTCTTCCTTTTCCAGACTAAATATTCTACTGTGTACCACACTTGGCTTCTCCAGTTATCCACTGATGGAGACTTCTGTTCTTGTGTATTTTGATGAATAATGCTGTTATGAACACGGCTATGCATATATTTTGTCAAGATCCTGATTTTAATTCTTGTGAGACTATACCTAGAAGTATGATTTTACTGTATGTAAATTATACTCCTATGGTAATTTTGTTTTTAATTTTTTAAAAGATCATTATGTGGTTTTCTCCTGTGGCTTGCCCTTATACATTCCCACAAGCCCTATAAACAGGTTCCAATTTCTCTACATCCTGCATGGGCAAGTTTTGTGTGTAGACATATGTTTTAGTTTCTCTTGCTAAATATCTAGGGGTGGGATTTCTGGTTGGTAGGACAAGTGTGTGTCTAGCTTTATAAGAAACTACCACTTTGTTTTCCAAAGCAGCTATACCAGTTGCAAAGGAGAAAAAAATGAATCAAGTATTTCCGAATCTAAGGAAAAATAAAAATTATCAGTCTCAGGGATCACAATGAGCCTCAAGCAGGACAATAAAAATAAAATCTGTACATAGACTCTAGCAAAATTTCAGACTATCAAAAATGAAGCCGGGCGTGGTGGCGCATGCCTGTAATCCCAGCACTCGGGAGGCTGAGGCAGGAGGATTGTTGTGAGTTCGAGACCAGCCTGAGCTACAAAGTGAGCTTAAGGCCAGCCTGAACTGTATAGTGAGACCCTGTCTCAAAAAGACAAAAAAAAAAAAAAAAAAAAAAGAAAAGACAACACCCACAAAGGTAAAAGGCTGCACCGCTGCTGGGTGTAGTGGTCCACACGTGGGCTCCCAGCTGTGCAGGAGGTTGAGGAACAGGGCTGTAAGTCTGAGTTCAGCCTGAGCAATGCAATGAAGCCTGCCTCAGAATAAAAAATGTGGGTAGCAGAGCTTGGTGGCACATGCCTGCAATCCCATCACTCTTCTTTTTATGGAACTGGGGATTGAACTCAGGCCCTTGCGCTTGCCAGGGAAGTGCTTGTTCCACTGAGCCATCTCCCTGGCCCCTAACCCCATCACTTTTATGCTTGGAACTGTTAGACCTGTGTTGCTTCTTTTTATTTTTTTTCTCTTTACCTTACTTTCACCTTCCTGATGATCATTTTATCCTTCTGTGTTGCTCTTCAGGTGAGTTGTGTAGGTCGAGGGCTGTCCTCATGCACAACCTACTGTGTGCGCCTCTCCCAGCTCCACATCAGTCCTCATGCACAACCTACTGTGTGCGCCTCTCCCAGCTCCACAGCAGTAATGCCATATTGATACCTTGAACTCAGGCATGGCGTGCATATTGACACCACAGAAATGGGCAAGTGCTATGGGCCAGGGGTCTCCGTTCCCCTGACTCTGGAGCTCTGTTTTCTAGCTTACTATTTCCTCTCAACTTTGTCTAATTTGCAAATGATGTGTACTCCATCAGTTGAAATTTCTCTTTATTTCATTGATAGCATTTGCAATTTTAGGAGGTCAATCTGGCTATTATTCTACTGTATTCTTTTCTTTTTTTTTTTTTTTTTTAAGTGTGTGTGTGTGTGTGTGTGTGTGTGTGTGTGTATGCGTGTGCATGTGCGTGCAGGGTCTCACTCCAAAGCTCAGACTCCTAGTGATCCTACTGATTTCTGCCTCCCTAGTGCTAGGATTACAGGCATGCGCCACCATGCCTGGACTCCGTTCTGGCTCAGCAGGCCCTGGGGGTGGGGCTAGTATGGCATGCCCTGTTATTTTCTTACTTTCTTGTTCTTTTAACGAGTTTATTTATTTATTTTTTGTATTTTAGGGAAGGATCTACAGAGTGTTGAGGGTCTCACTACTAGATAAGACTCATAATGATCCACCTGTTTATAGCTTCCTAAGAGCTGGGATTACAGTCACATGCCACCACACCCAGGCTTAATTGCCAGCTCAGTGTGCCCTTGAGGTGGGGTAGGCACGGCAGGCCTGGGGATTGAACTCCTGGCTCCTGTGACTGCTTCCAGGAGCTTTAATCTGCTGAGCTATTTGGCCAGTCCTGGGGTTCTACTTTTAAAATATTTTTCTTATTATAGACTTTAAGGCTTAAAAAACTAAAAATAGGAGCTAGACGAGGTAGAAGGTGGTATTTGTTGGCAATAAAACAAAACCATCAAAGCAGAACACAAGGACCAGTGAGATAGCTCAGTGGGCTAAGTGCCTGTGAAGACTGGGGTTTGATCCCTAACACTGCATGCTGTGTTAGTCCCACCCCAGGTGTGCTGAGCTGGTACCACCCCAGGTGTGCTGAGCCAGCCCTTGAGACTGGCATGGTGGTGCACACCTGTAATCCCAGCGCTGGGGAGGTTGAAAACAGGAGGATCACTATGAGTCTCAGCTGTGCAGTGAGACCCTGTACAAATACAAAAAAATCCAAAACTAAATGAACAAACACCACACAAAGCTCTGCTGGTATCTAGGAAATCATCTATTCTTTTGTGTTTTTGAGACAAGATCTTGCTATGCAGTTCAGGCTGGCCTTGAACTCACCTTATAGTCCAGGCTGGTCTCGAACTTGCAATGATTCTCCTGCCTCAGCTTCCTGAGCGCTGGTATTACAGGCCTGCACCATCATGCCTGACTTTGGGGAATCATCTTCAGAGGATTGTTTAGTTAAGTTTAATTTTGTTTGGTTAGTAAAAACTCAACTGTTTCTTTTTCTTTTCTTTTTTTTTTTTTTTTTTGTCTTTTTGAGACAGGGTCTCACTATGCAGTTCAGGCTGGCCTTAAGCTCACTTTGTAGCTCAGGCTGCTCTCGAACTCACAACAATTCTCCTGTCTCAGCCTCCCTAGTGCTGGGATTACAGGCCTGCGCCACCATGCCCGGCTTCAACTGTTTCTAAAAGGTTTTTTTTGCATGGCTCAGGATGCCTTCAGGGCATTTCTGGTAAGGCTTGAGGATCTGGGATCTAACCACAGCAACCAGAGTCTGACTGCTGTGTGTAAGCAGTCACTTAAACAACTGTGCTAATGGCAGGCCCCCTTAACTATTTCTAGACCATTAACTATGCTTTCCGATATCTGGAATCTGCCTGGCTTGACTTTAACTCTAGATCTTGGAATGTTTTCTCTAAACATAAATATTTATAATTCTACTTGTTAGGCATTAGTGTTTGGGATATAAAGCTTCACTCACCTAGGTCAGGCCTGAGAAAGCTCTTCAAGGTCGTCCAGCCTAGCCTCCTGGGTGCTGGGCTGAGCCTAGGCGACCAGCCCTTCCTTAAGACAGACTCCTGGGAAGCGCCCAGGCCTGTGCTGTGGCGAGGCCTGGCCGCGGCTCCCAGATTTCAGTCTTCATCCATCTAGCTTCTCCCATGTATTAATGCTTTGTAGCTTCCCCACATCACCATAATTTTAGTCACTTAACAACAAGCCGGGCGTGGTGGCGCACCCCTGTAATCCCAGCACTTGGGAGGCTGAGGCAGGAGGATTGTTGTGAGTTCAAGACCAGCCTGAGCTACAAAGTGAGCTTAAGGCCAGCCTGAGCTGCATAGTGAGACCTTGCCTCGAAAAAAAAAAAAAATTCTATTCTCTGACAATTCTGGATGCGAGAAGCCTGGCACTAAGGCACTGGCAGAGCTTCTGCTTCTGTCACCTTCAGGGGAGGACCTGCCCCCAACCCTTCTAGCTAGTGACCTGTGACCTCTGGCCAGCCATTCTGCCTCCACAGTAGCTTCTCCTCTGTCCATGCGATCTCCTTTTACTTGTGACGTCAAACACATGTGTGGTTGTATTTAGGGCCCACCCAGGTGTCCCCAGAGAAACTCTTCCACCCAAGATCCTTAACGACATCATCAGTTATATAAGACAGTGTTTACAGAATATTAAGAAGTGAATGCATCCAGAAGGGTGAAATTGTTCTTTTTCTTGTCAAAACCCCAGATATGAACTGACTAGTTCTAAGAGCTCAGTTTTTTTCCCTACCATAGTTCACCTCCCATTCCCAAGTGTATTATTGGACCTTAACACGTGCTCCGTTCTTCCAGGCCTGGCTCTGCAAAGGTCTGCTCAGGCCAGCTCTGCAGAGGCAGCAGCCCTCCACTGCTACCTGTACACCAAAGACTCCCAAGGGTTACCAGCAGCTGCTCTGCAGCAGGCCATCTGGCGCAGAGGTCCCTCTGTCCCCTGCGGGTAGCTGACAGCAGCATGAATGCTACCAGCCCCAACGCGCAGATGCCGTGAGAATGCGGGGTGCTGTGACTGAGGACTTAAGTCCCAAGTCCCATCCTTACTTTCACTCCCCCCAAAAAATTTGAGCATTCACAATTCACTGTATAAGAATGTAGAGGGTTGGGGATACAGCTCAGCTGCACAGCACCTGTCTGGCAAGCGCGAGTTCATGAATTTGATTGCACATAGATGCAACAAAGAGAGGATGTAGACAAAAGAGACCCAGCCCATGCCCCTCATTAAGAAGCCATCGTTGGACAGACACTAGTGTAATTAGAAAATATACTAACACAAAGGGAAGTGAGAGTCATGGCACAGGTATACCTAGGGGTGTGAGGAGGCACAGAGAAGGGGTGGGCAAGGGAGGAGAGCCGGCGCACAAATGCTGTGGCTGCCTCCTGGGCTGAATCCTAAGAAACCACAGCCTGGGAAGGAGTCAAGGTGATAGGAGGAAGGAGGGTGGCTCACACAGATGGCGAAGGCCTGCTGGAGGCGCGAAAGGTGAGATCGACGGCATCTTCCTAACCAGTGCTGGTGTTATTGCTCACTGCACCCGTCTGTCCATCCACGCACCCATCCCTCTATGCACCCATCCATCATACATACATCGCTGTACACTGACTGGGCTCAAGTGCCCATGCACCGTGGGGCCATGCTTAGCACCGTAGAAAAGTTCTTCCCCTCTGCCTACTGTCTCATCTAGTAGAAGGTTTCTTCAGTCAGCAATGCACCCAAAGCTTTCACTCAGCATAGCTGAAGCACCATTTTTCTAACACTGTTTCTCAGGGACCTTGACCTCGGACCCCTATGACTTTGCCAATTCCTGGGCTCTGAGCAGTGGGAAACAGCGGTGCCAACGAGCGTCCCCTCCCAGCAGGCCCTGCAACAGCTCCTCGGGGGAAATGCAGGTGAGTACAGCCTGGCTGGATGTGGCCAGCGTGCTGTGTGACTCCTACAGGTATGTGGAAGAGGACTTGGCTTCAAGCCCTTCCTCCAGGGCAGGGGCTGACTCACCCATGGGTCCCATGGGCTGCTCAATGTGGGGTTTCCGTAGGCCCTTATCCTCCTGAAACCAGCTGTGGCTAGAATCCATCCAGCTCCAATCAGTACTTTTCCATGCCTGGAACTCTGAAAGTGGGTCTGACCTGGTGAATAGATACTGTGAGTGTCTCAGTCTATCTGTGCTGCTATAAGAAACATCTGGAGCCTGGAAGTCCAAGCTCAACACACCCTTCCCTGGTGGGAGAGCAACAAAAGGCTGCTAGTGTTACACACCTGCAGCTCTTTCTCTGATAGGCTCTGCACGATTCTTTTTTTTCTTTATACTTTATTTATTTATTTATTTTTATTTTATTTATTATTAGTTTTTGGCGGAACTGGGGATTGAACTCAGGCCCTTGTACTTGCCAGGGAAGTACTTTTTCCACTGAGCCATCTCCCCAGCCCTATTTATTTATTTTTTTAATCAATACATTGTACCTTGTTACCTTCTTAGTGGCTATGCATAAAACTAGAAGCAAACAGGAAATCCTGTTAGTATATTTTCAAACACTATTAGTACAAATGTTCTCATTGAATTAAGTGAAAGTAGCTGTGTGTCCATCCTAACTATTCTGTATATACAAGTACAAAAAGGTCCTTCCTTTGTATCCTCTTTTTTTGTTTAGTCCTGTCAGAGATGTGTATTCCGTTGGCATCTAAATATTATAGGTACATGAGTTCAGCAAAACAATCCAACACAGTTCAGCAGTCCACAATAGTAGTGGGTTATCTGTAGAAGTTGTTGACTTGAGCCTTTCATAGCTCACTGTATTAATATGGCTTTACTTTATATACCTCCTTTTTGTACTTTTCTGCTGGATGGTTAAGACCAAGATAAAGAAAGACCTATATAACAAGAAATGTAATTTTTGTATCAGATAAGGTCAGTCAGGTACCCTCAGGGTTTATCCTGCAATCCTGTACCGTACTTTGTAGATTTCTTGTCAGTGTCAGCCATGCGGATGAGTCATGGCCATTGCTTGACCAATTTGCTCTCTGTGGAAACCTGAGAGAAAGTGTTCTCTCCATGTGACTCTCCTTAGGCACATTGATCCCTCCTTATACATCACTGATCACATTCCTCTCTGGCCCCATAATCTCAGAAAATTTAGGGCACTACTGAGTTCCATGATGTTATAGTACAGGTTCTCGTATGTCCTGAGTCTTCACTGACCTTGAAAGGCTAGGGCCAAAATGTTGGCTGGCCTTGCAGCCTTTCCTTTTCTCTAATTTTTGATCTGTGAACTTAGGTTATTAATCTTCCAGAAGAGAAGCTTATTATTACCTTGCAACATGTGCAGTGCAGTTTACCCTCACTCTAAATATCAACCATCATAGGTGTAACATGGAACAGGTATTTTCCATCAATTATTGAGATAATAAACTTTTTAAGTCCTTACAGAATATGAAGAAAAAAATTTTTAAAAAATAAGAGCTAGCCGGGCATGGTGGCGCATGCCTGTAATCCCAGCACTCGGGAGGCTGAGGCAGGAGGATTGTTGTGAGTTTGAGTTTGAGACCAGCCTGAGCTACAAAGTGAGTTTAAGACCAGCCTGAACTGCATAGTGAGACCCTGTCTCAAAAAGACAAAAAAAAAATAAAAAAATAAAAAAATAAAAAAAAAATAAAAAATAAGAGCTAACACTTAAATATACTTACATAGATATTTGGAAATCTATCACAGCATTGTAGCAGGATTGTCCTGTGACTTTTTTTGGTGTCTTATTTTTCATTTATTACCCTTTAAAATTTTATTTGAAAGACAGTATAGAAATAGTTGCTATGTCATGACAAGAAGTATGTATTTAGAAGACCAGAATGACAGGCATTCCAAGCTTGACACTTCTATTACACTTTGCTAAATTCAGTGCAGTTGTTTGGTTCACAGGTATCAACATATGTAGTTACTTGGGGTGAGAATCCTACCAATTAACTGCTAGTTTCAAAAATATGCTGAGGAAGCCGGGCGTGGTGGCGCAGGCCTGTAATCCCAGCACTCGGGAGGCTGAGGCAGGAGGATTGTTGTGAGTTCAGGACCAGCCTGAGCTACAAAGTGAGCTTAAGGCCAGCCTGAACTGCATAGTGAGACCCTGTCTCAAAAAGACAAAAAAACCCAAAACAAAACAAAACAAAAAACCCCAAAAATATGCTGATGTTTCTAAAGATCATTGTTTTATGCATCTAGTGTGTGAAAATGAATGGTTTTTCCCCTGTCATATTTCCCCTTGCCCTCTCCTGATTGTCCAATCCTCACGTTCTTGCTTTCCTTTTAATTGTGTTATACCTTTCTATTTGTAATTCTTCTTTTGAGTTGTACTAGGGAGACTATACGATATTTGCACATGTGGGTCTGGTTTATTTCACTTATAAGTATATCTTCAAATGGCATCCACTTAAATATGAAGATTTCAAGTTTATCATTCTTTATAGCTGAGTAATACTCCATTGTATAAAAATGCCTCATCTTTTTCATCCATTCCTCATGTGATGGGCATCTTGGTTATTTCCAAGATTTGGCTATCACAAATTGTGCTGCTATAAACATAGGTACACATATATCCATATGATGTTACATTTTCAGTTCCTCCAGGAAAATTCCCAATAGGGGGATAGCTGGCCTGAATGGGATTTCCAGTCTTAGTTTTTTAAGGAGTCCTCATACTGATTTCCATAATGGTTGCACTAGTCTACATTCCCACCAGCAGTGGAGAAGTGTTCCCTTTTCCCCAGAACCTCTCCAACATTTGTTGTTGATTGATTTTTTTATGATAGCCATCCTTTCTGGGGTGAGATGGTATGTCAGTACTGTTTTAATTTGCATTTCATGGATGGCTAGTGATGTGGAGCATTTCTTCATTTATTCACTTCTTTAATTTCGTCCTCTGAGAATTGTGTTCATTATGGATGCCCATTTCTGGATTGTGTCTTTAAATTTAGGGGCCTTAATGTTTTTTAGTTCTTTATAAATTCTAGAGAGCAGACCTTTGTCTCAGTGCTTATGAGTTAGGATTTTTTCAATAATTGTGGGCTTTCTTTTCACTTTGTTGGTAATTTCTTTTGATGTGTAAAAACTTCTCAATAAGAGGTGGTCCCAGTTGTTAATTCTTTCAAGTATTACCCATGTGATTTGATTTTTGTTCATGAAGTCTGTGTCTTCAAGAGTTCCACCTACTTTCTCGTCCAGGAGATTGAGTGTTTCTGTTTTAATATTTAGATCTTTAATCCATTTGACTTTAGCTTAGTGCATGGTGATAGACCTGGGTCAAGTTTTAGTTTTTCACATGTAGAGAGCCAGTTTTTCCAGCACCATTTGTTAAAGAGGCTATCTTTCTTCCAGTATGCATGTTTGAGTGTTTTCATAGAGGCCTCTGCATCTTCTAGTCTATTCCATTGATCCTCAGGTCTATTTTGTTGCCAATACCATGCTGATTTTATCACAGTAGCTTTGTAGTATAATTTCAAGTAAGGAATTGTAATGCCTTCTGCCTTGTATTTGTTGGCCAGGATTGCCTTTGCAATCTTTTCTGGTTCCAAATAAATTGTAGGAATTATTTCTCTAAGTCTGGGAGGTATTCTTTACCTATTCTTATTTCTTTTATTTCTCTCTCTTGTCTAATGGCTCTAGCCAATGATTCCAGAACTATATCGAATAGGAGGAGTGATAGAGGACATCCTTGTCTTGTACTAGATCTGAGAGTAAAAGATTTCAGATTTTCCCCATTTAGAATTATATTAGCTGTTGGGTTATCATAGATGGCTTTTATCAGATTGAAGTAGAGGCCTTCTATTCCAATTTTCTGTAGGACTTTGAACATGAATGAGTGTTGGACTTTGTCAAAATTCTTTTCTGAACCAGTTGAGATAATTGTGTGGTTTTTAGTTTTCACTCTATTTATATACTATATTACTTTTATAGATTTATGAATATTGAACCATCCTTGCATCCCTGGGATGAATCCTACCCATGGTGTATGATCTTCTTGATGATTTGCTGTATTCTATTTGCTAGGATTTTATTGAGGATTTTTGCATCTATGTTCATGAGGAAGACTGGCCTGTAGTTCTCTTTTTTAGTTATGTCTTTTCCTGGTTTTGGAGTCAGTATAATCCTTGCCTCCAGAAATGATTGTGGGAGAACTGTTTCCTTTTCAATTTCATTGAAGTGTTTGTGGAGTTTAGGGATTATATCTCCTGTAAATTTCTCATAGAATTCAGCTTTGAATCCATCATACCTGGATTTTTCTTTGTTGGCAGGCTTTTTATTACATTTCATATTTCATTGGCTGTTATTGGGTTATTGAGAGTTGTTCTTTCTATCTTCTTGACTCAGTTTTGGTAATTTGTACCTTTTGAGGAATCTGTCCATTTCATCTGTATCTTCTATTCTGTGAGCATACAGATTCTCAAAGTAGCTGTTGATAATCTTCTGAATTTCCACTGGGTCTGTGGTGATTACAGTCTTTTCATTCCTTATTGCTTGCATTTGAATTTTTCTTTCCTCTTTTTGATGAGGTTGACTAGAGGCTTATCAATTTTATTTAGTCTTTTGAAGAACTAGCTTTTTGATTCATTGTTTCTTTGAACTGTTTCCTTCATCTGAATTGAATTAATTTCTGCTCTAATCTTTATGATTTCTTCCCATCTTTGTACTCTGTGTTTGGTTTGCTTTTCCTTTTCTAGGTGCTGCATCAGTGTGTTTATTTGTTCCCATTCTGTTTTCCTAATGTGTGAGTTCATAGCTGTGAACCTCCCTTGGAGAACTGCTTTCTTCGTGTCCCATAAATTATGATAAGTTGTAGTTGAATTTTCATTGAATTGTAGACATTGTTGAATTTGTTGTTTAGTTTCATCTGCAACCCATTGATTGCTGAGTAGAGTTTTGTTTATTTTCCATGTATTTGGGCTTTATTTCTGTTTTCCTTTGTTGTTTATTTCCAGTTTCATTGCACTTTGGTCAAATAATATACATGGGGTAGTTTCTGCTTTCTAGCATATACTTGAGCATGACCTATGGATCAGTATGTGGTCTATTTTAGAAAATTACCCATGTGCAGCTGAAGAAAATGTGTATTCAGCTGTGGTTGGGTGGAACACTCTGTATATGTCCACCAAGTCCATTTGTTTCAGGCTCTGGTTCAGTTCTACTACTTCTTTGCTAATTTTTTGTCTAGTTGACCTGTCTTTGTGGGATAAGGGGTATTTAGGTCTCCTGTTAAGATTGTGGTATTGGATATTATCTTTTTCATGTCCATTAAAATTTGTTTTACATAGTTGGGTGCTCCCGTGTTTGGTGCATAGATATTTATGAGGGTTACCTCTTCCTGTTGAATTCTTCTCCTAACCAGTATACAGTGGCCTTCTTTATTTCATTTGATCATTCTTGGTTTGAAGTTGCGACTGAGAACAAGATTGCTACCCCTGCTTTTTTTTT
>PVKA01002393.1:0-27428 GCA_004027165.1 Ctenomys sociabilis
CTCAGGTATGATTTATCTCCACTGACTGAGGTCATGGAGTGCTCCAAGTGCACCAGTCCTGAGGAAGAAGAGTTATTCAGCTTCTGAGCTGGGGGGGGGGGCTGTGAAGATTTAGTACTGGCTGGGGATAGTTCAGAAATGGGCAGGGGCCTCTTTCAGCTCACAGGGGTTGCTTCCTATGGTTGTATTGGGGCTGCAGGACCTCAGCCTTAGAAGGCCCCCAGCACCCTATGTACTCCCCAGCACACAGGGTGAGAAGACCTAGAGCACAGTAGTTTTCTATGGGCCTGCCTCCTTCCCCTGAGATAGAGCAGCCTCTTGGGCAGCTGGTCTCCCAGCACAGGGTCACCCCTGACCTCAGCATGGGAGAAACCCAGTCTTTTGCACACGGAGTGTCCTCTCACCAGGGCCCTGCCCCAGCCTCTCTTGCATTCAATTCAGGTTCTCTTATGGCAGCATGAACATGAGACTGCATAGCTGGGGTTTCCATGAGAAGGAATAAGAGACAGGCCATTTAAACTCAACATGGCTCTGAGATAACTGATGGCTTAGGACACCAGATGGTGACTCAGTGAAGTTCTCTACTGACAGGAGACTTCATCATTGTCTGGGATGAATAGAATTTCCATGTCAGTTTACACTACTTCTACAAATGTTTGAGATAAAGGACCATCCTGAGAACTCACAGCTTTTTTGCTAAGATAAGTGCTGAGAAGATGTAGATGGCACAGACACCAGCACTTGTCCCAGAGAAAATACTATCTCCTCTGTGGCTTCAGAGAAGGGGGACTTGCCAGAGCTGAGGGGGTGCCTGGACATCACCCTCATGCTGGACAGCAGGTGGTGTATGTCTGTTCACCACTTCCCACTGACTCCCCCTAAGTTTGGCTCTCTGAATCTTGAACCAGGCCTGGGATGAGAGGACGAAAGGCACAGGGTTGGTGCACAGTATACTCACTGTCACCCTGAGAAACTCATCGTGTCACTTCACAGGCCACTGCCCTTTGATTTGCACAGCAGAAGCCCTGTGCTTATTGCTCCTCTATGCTGTGGGCTGGGAGGGTTGCTCAGTGAAAGGCACTGGACTATGCTGCCCGTGGCCCTAGCTCCATGTCAGGCATCAGAATCAAAGAAAATAACTGAGCAAACAGAATAGCCCACCTCCTACTGCACCTCACCCTCATGAGCACCAGCTCTAAGCCCTGTTCAGGCACAGGCAGACAAGGTGTCCCCTGCCTTCCCCACCCCACTGTTCTTGAATGGTCTCTTCCAGGAGTAGGATGCAGGCCTAGGGGAGAAGATGCTCCAGTGCCTGATGTTAGCTCCATGGCTTCTAAGCAGGTGAAACAGTAGAACATCATGACTCCTGACCACACCCCAGGCAGCTCACTCCTGCCCCTCTGCACCTGGAGAGTTTCTGCAAGTGCCAGAGCCTTGGTATGAGAGACCTTGATCTGTATTTAAAGACCTATGGAGGCGAATGTGTTCCAGTTTGAAAACTCTCCTCTGAGTTACCACATGGGCCTCTTTGCAGAAAGCTCCATTCAAAGATGTGTGAGCTCTGCTTATCTTCTGCAGCCCATTGAAAACAAAGGGCAGGGGAAGGTCTCTAGGCCCACTGTGCCAGAGAGAGAATTCTCAGCAATCCCCAGTCCCACCCCGTGGCCCCAGACCCAGCAAAGCTCGGCCGCAGACCCCCTAAAGCCCAAGCCTGCCCACCTAGAGAACAACCTGTCTGAGACACGAGGGCTGACTGTGGCAAATTTCTGGATCTTCACCCCTAAGCCAGCCAAGATAGTGGGAATTTTCACTACTCACTCTGCATCCCTGTATGGTTTGTACTTGCCTGACCAGGGAACCAACAGAGGGGAATCACAGGAGCTTCAGCAAAAAGGAGCTGAACACAACAGCTAGATCCAGGCCAGGCATAACTAGATAATCTCAAACTTAATAGATTGGCACCCGCATCTCATTACACAATAAGGTTATAGCTGCACCAAAGCTCTACACCAAAGGTCAGAGGTCAGTGCCCACCAGTAAGTGTAGAGGACACTAGCTCAGCTGAAATGAAGGAATTAACAGATATGGAAGCAAAGGAACAATAGCAGAAAGGTATAGAGGAACTCAGATGAGAATTAATCCTTGAAATAAAAAAAGAAATATCTGAATACATAGCATCTGAAATAAAGAACCAAATGCAGAAACATCTGGGGGAAAACGAATGCTCACACAGGACAAGTGCAGAGAGCACTATTCTAGCTGAATTAACAGTGTCTGAAGCAAAGAAACAGCAGCAGAAAGGTCATGAGGAACTCAAGGCAGAAATAATTTCTGAGATCAAAAAGGAATTCTTTGAAAAAAAAAAAGAATTATTTGAAATCATAGCATCTGAAGTACAGAAACAAGTCTGGAAATATACACAGGAAACCCAACTTGGAAGAAACTCTGCAGAAAAAGAATTAATAGCTACCCCTAAAGAAGACATGGATAAGTAAATAGAGGAGATCAGAAATATGATGGATTCTTTGAATGAGTCAAAATGGATTAAAGATCTAAACATTAAAACAGAAACACTCCATCACCTGGAAGAGAAAGTAGGAGGAACTCTTGAAGACATAGGGGTGGGTAAAGAGGTCATGAACACACATATATTTGCGCGGGAAACACTTGAAAGAATCAACAACTGGGATCAACTCTTCTTGCGGAGTTTCTGTACATCAAAAGAAATTGTCAACAGAGTGAAAAGAACCCACAAATTTCGAAAAATAATCCTAACTTATAAGCAATCAGACAAAGGTCTGCTGTTTAGAATATATTAAGAACTAAGATATAACAGGGCCCTCAAATTTAAAGACCCAATTTAGAAATGGGCATCTGAGCTGAATACACACTTCTCAGAGGACAAAATTAAAGAAGCGAATAAATATATGAAAAATGCTCCATATTGCTAGCCATCCATGAAATGCAAATAAAACAACACTAAGATACCATTTCACTCCAGAAAGAATGGCTGTCATAAGGAAAGAAACCACAAACAAATGTTGGAGAGGTTGTGGGGAAAAGGAAATACTTTTCCACTGCTGGTGGGAATAGACTGGTAGAACCATTGTAGAGGTCAGTGTGGAGACTCCTCAAAAGAGTAGGACGTCACATACCATTAAAGCCAGCAATTTCCCTACTGGGAATTTTCCCAGAGGAACTGGAAACATTACATCATAGTGATATATGTGTACCTATGTTTATGGCAGCACAATGTGTGATAGCATAATCTTGGAAACAACCAAGGTGTCCATCACATGAAGAATGGTTGAAAAAGATGTGGTATTTCTATATAATGGTGTATTACTCAGCTATTAAGAATGATACGTTTGAAGCATTTATATTGAAGTGGATGTCACTTGAACATATACTCATAAGTGAAATAAACCAGACACACATGTGAATGTTGTATAGTCTTCATAGTATAAGAAGCAAAAAGAAGATATACAAATAGAAATGTTGAACAACAACTAAAAACAACTGAGTCAGAGAAGGCAAAGTGAATGGCATATGCTGCAGGGTAATAATCAGCTTGTCCTCTGGATGATTAACAACCTAAATTCACAGATCAAAACTGGAGAAATAGAAGAGCCACAAGCCAGAAAACATTTTGTCCCTATCCTTTCAAAGTCAGTGAAGACTCAGGACATAGGAGAACCTGTACTGCACCATCATGAAACTCAGTTGAGCCCCAAATTTTCTGAACAAAGAGATTATGGAGCCACAGAGGAAAGAGATTGATGATCTATTATGTGACTGGGGAGAGTCACATGGAGAGAAAACTTTCTCTCAGGCTCTCAGCAAACTGGTCAAGCATTGGCAGTGACTCATCTGCACGGATGACACAGACAAAGGATCTACAGAGTAAGGTACAGGATTACAAGATAATCTCTGAGGGGACTTCACTGACCTCATCAGAAACAAAAGCTCCATCTTTTGTCATATAAGTCTTGGTCTATCTCAGTCTTAACCATCCAGCATATAAGTATAAAAATGAGGTATATAATGTGTGGCCATAATAATAAGTTGAGCTGTAAATGGATATAGTGAACAACTTCTTTAGATAACTCACTATTATTGTGGAATGCTGGACTGTGTTGGATTGTGTTGCTAAATTCAGGCACTTAAATCAGTTTAATGACAATGGAGTGCTCGTCTTTGACAGGTCTAGACAAAGAAAAACTTGGTATACAAAGGAAGAATCATGATGTTTGTGTATAAATAGTGCAGTTAGGATAAATATGCCGAGCTTCTGCATAATTCTATGAGAAGCAAGATTTTCACTAATAGTGTTTGGACAAGATATTGTTGGCTTCTGGTACTATGGATAAACACTGGTGAGATAACTATGTATAAAGTATTAGTTATTTAATCTTTGATATAATTCAGCTATAAAAAATAAGATAAGTATATAACTATACTCTCTTCATTCACTGATTAATGACATCTGCTGTAACAATGTCTGTAAGTATAATATCATGTATGCACCTTGTACGACCCCAAAACTGTAATGTATCAATTTATTGAATCTGTCCTGTTAATTTGTCTTGAAACTGTCTCATTGCTATTTGTCCTTCAATAATAATAATAATAATAATAATAATAATAATAATAATAATAATAATAATAATAATAAAACAAAGGGCAGGGGAATAGGGAGCTCATACACTGCTGTGGTGTGTGACCTAATGTGAAAGACAGAAGTCGACACTTGGTCATCTTTAGTGAATAACACCTTTCTATGTCCTTGCCCACACACAGCTTTAAGAGCTGGACAGTCACCATGGTCACCAGTGTTCTTCCTGCAGTCCCCAGCATGCCACACCCCTAGGGCCTCATGATGTAGCATAGGCTGGACTGGAGCTCAGTTATCCTTCAGTCACTGCCTGAAAACTGCTCAGATTATAGTCCAGCACACCCACACGTGGATACTTTGCACCTCCCTTGAATTGAAGGAAGTTTGTTCCTCACCACTCTTTATTATTTTATTTTTATTTTTTCACCACTTTTTTTAATTGTCTCATTTTGACACCAGTTGCCAAATCCATGTATTCAATGCTGAATATCAGCAAGATTCTTACTCTTTTGGGCAAGCGGTTGGGTGGGCACATAAGATATGAAAAGTGTAAACTGAGAGATAGTGAAGTCTGTAGTGTTTTCCCTTGACCTGTGCAGGTGAGGCAGCAGACCTCCCACCTCACTATCACCTCAATGAGAGACAGATTCATCGCTCATCTGCTGTATTATTTGCAGTATTGCCTCTGTCATCCCAACATTGCCAAATGTATTTGTTCTCCTAAATGCTTTTATGTGGATTTCAATTGGTGAGTACCATTGAAAGCCATTACAATCCTCAGCTTCCCCACATCAGTTTGTCTTCCTCTGTTCTCAGACTGTGCCCAAACAGGACTGCATGCAGAGGACCCCTGAAAATATAACCTCCTTAAAGGAGGAAAAAATTGAACCTTACATATTGAAGACATACCCATGCACTGCCCATTTATGTAACTACACGTTCCCATCTTGTATACATGCTTAGTTTTTTGGTTGCCCATGCAAAGCAGAGCATGTCAACAAAAGTAAAGAAAAGACAGAAAAATACACTCACTTCTACTTGCCTAGCACAAAGCCTCTACATCCTGAATTGTGCTTCAGTGTGCTTTAGCAAGTACATTTCTCAGATGTATTAATCTGTACTTTAGTTTCAGCCACATACAGTTGTCTTGCAAGATGCTTACTATGTAGAGAAAGAAGTCAGTGCTCTGGATTGGGCATTATAGAGAAAGGACAAATAGCAAGTATGTCCTGGCTTTGTTGTTACTTATCAATTTCCCCTCACAACTGCAAAATATCCAAGTGGTTGAACGAATGTGTGCTGTGGTGCTCATAATGGGCTGGCATGAAGGAGCATGCAGGGCCAGTGGTCATGCCCTTCAGTGTGGGAAGAGTGATCCTTGTGCATATCTGCTGGACATGTGCACGAGCAGGTTTCACCTTCACCCTGCTGGAGCGGAAAGGTAAGAGGTGGGTCAGATCAGAAATTTTCTATTTCTGTGCATCTTCTACAATTGGAAAGCAAGCCATGAGTAGTTAGTAACCTGTTTACAAATGGGTTCTCCATCTCAGAATGTGATAATATCTATTTTTCCCCAGAATATCACCTCTCCATTAGTTGCAGAGTTAGGGGACAGGGCAGCTACAGGGGCATTGGCAGTGGCAGTGTCATGGGCAGGGGGATGTGCAGGGCCAGGGAAGTGGACTGCAGGGACAGGGCATGGGAAGGGTGGGGTAGGGCAGGGCCAGGCATAGGAGCAGGGCAGGGGCAGGGCAGGACAGGATAGAGCAGTGCTGGGCAGGGCAGGGCCCAGATAGGGCGAGGTGGGGCAGGCATGGGGCAGGGAAGGGTGAGGCCTCTCCTCCAGGCAGGCAGGGAGAGCAGGTAGTGACTTGGAAAGGAGCCTGATACCTGAGGCCAGGTGTGCCCAGGGAGAGTTCCTGAATTTATCACCAAGTCAGGGTTCTCTGAAAACTATAATTCCTGAAGCTACAACTGTGTGAAGTTGTATTAGATTTGAGGTCATCTCTGAGGAGGCTGTGACTCAACAGCGGGCATGAGGACAGGCACAGACAACAGCTGCTGCTGCTGGGATCCCGCTCCCTGACATCATCTTCCCCCTTCCTGTCACCTCCTTGCCTTCATGGCCAACAAGTGTGGGCTCTCCTGCCTGTGTTGCTGCAGGTTGCTCTCTCCCTGCTCGTGAAAGAAGGCCTCCTTGCTTCTTGCCTGAAGTGGCTGCCTCCTGATACTGGTGCACACAGCCCGGGATGCGCTTAACTCTCACCATCGTGGGGCTCTGACCTAGAGAAATAGGGCTCCTAGCTGAGGTCCCCCAGTTCCTGGCCCAGAACCTTCCAGAACCCAGAGGTGTTAAGAGAACTGTGGCAGGGGCCGACCTGCTCCTCGTCTCCCTACTGGTGACTGGGGCAAGGGGCGTACGGTCAAATCTCTGGGATGCTTGGAGGGTGAGTGGCCCATGCCACCACACTTGGGGGGCAGGGAATCCAAGTCGCACTGATGCCAAGCACCCCAAAAGAGCCTCTGGTAGAAGAGAAGCCCGGACAGGACAGGACTCATATTGGCCCTCAAAGAGCCAGTGCACCTGGGATCCCAAAGATAATGTAGGAATTCTTGTGGTGTCCTGCAAGCTGATTGGGAAGTGAGAGGGTAAAGACACGCCATCTCTTGTAGAAAGGCTTGGACACTGTTCCCACGCATACCCTTCAGGCTACACTGTCTACACAGAGCAAGGGCTCCGATGGCAGGTGACCCTGAGGAACTGCTGGCTCCTGCTTCCTGCAGCGAGACTGAATCAGAACCTTCCCAGCTCCCAAAGTTCCCTGGGCATTTGTGCCTCTCTGAATGCTGAGAGGTGCTGTGCCCCGATGCCCTTGAGCTTCTTGAGCAAGTTTGTGCCAGAGGCCCCACTGACAGCATGGAGAGCCCTGCCCACTTCCGAGCCTATCCAGGGCCCCTCTGTACACATGCGCCCCTTCGTGTTGCTATGGTGGGGACCATCCAGGAGTTGATTGCCTGCCAACACTTAGGGCCCTAGCTGGGCCTTAGGAACCTGTGCAGGTAGAAAGACATGACCACAGTGACACAGCTCTGCGCCAAGGACACTAAGTCGCTGGCCTTCTGTACAGTTGGCGGGGAGGTTGAGGATGCTCACTAAGAGGGATTTCTGTGTCTCTGTATCATGTGTGATTTGGAAATATTTTCTCCCACTCTCTGGGTTTCTTTTCAGTATCTTCACCGGACCTGTTCACTTGCAGTAATGTCCATATTTCACAGCAATCATTTTATTCTTTTGTATCTCTTGATTTCATGGCTGCTTTGGTTAATTAAATCCTATGACTTCTCGGTCAATAGGATGAGACAGGGCTATGCTATAGCCTTGCTGCACTCAAACTTTGTGCTACATTTTCTGTGTAGATGTTTGCATTCTTTTGAATTTTTGAAAACAATGCACTGAAAATAGTTCTTTTTTTGAATATAAAATATTTTATTCTCTTAGTATTATATATTACTACTTCTATAATTTTATTTATTTATTTTATTGAAGAACAAATAGCAATGAGACAGTTTCAAGACAAATTAACAGGACAGATTCGATAAATTATTACACTGCAAACTGTTTTCATAGTGTTTTGGTATCATACAAGGTGCATACATGGCATTATACTTGCAGACAATATTATAGCTGAATTGCTAATCCCGCTGGAGAGATGGCTCAGTGGAATAAGTGCTTCCCTGACAAGCACAAGGGCCTGAGTTCAATCCCTAGTAAAGAAAAAAAGAAAGAAAGAAAGAAAGAAAGAAAGAAAGAAAGAAAACAATGAATCATTAATCCCACCTTGAATTTGGTGGCTTTACACTCCATAAATTATTGTATAATGGCTCAAGATGAGCCTAGGGAAGTAGCTCGCTTGTCTAAGCACCTGTCTGGCAAGTGCAAGGATCCAGGTTTAATTCCTGGTACTGGAAGATCACTATGAGTCTTAGCTGTGTAGACAGTGTATGAAATAAATAAAAGATTTTTTAAAAGACACAAGATCATAGCCTTTTATCATAGCAATTGAATGTGCATTGAAATGAATTTCTGTGACTTTTGTAAAAATTGCTGTAGTAAGAGAAGCAAATGTGTAACAAGGAAGGTCATGATGTTTTATGTGATTATATTTGAAATTAGTGTTCTGTAGCTTGTGTTTGTATATAGAATTCTCAGCTGGATTATACATTGTGAAATTATCCTTCCCAATATGCATGTGGATTATGCTTAATAGGGAACATTAAAGTGGACCTGTTCACTTCAAACTGCAGCAGTGGGCACCTGTGGAATGGTGCATCAGTCATTACTGTATACGATACCTGGCTTTGAGTGCACCCCCTGTTGGCACGAAGATAAATCACTTTTAATGAGTTTCAAGTTGGTTCATCTTTGCTTTTCTTAAGGAATAAACTTTTGGAATATGTTGGTGTAAATGTGCTTTTTATATTCTGAAGGCACAAGAGTTTATACCTGTATTCACACTTCCTCGGATCTCATTGCAAAAATCAAAGCACAACTTAAAATCAAGCAAACAAGCAATTTTTTTCAATAAGGTGTCCTTTTTTGGGGGGTGGGGAATGTGGAAAAAATATATGTGCAGTGCTTTGCAGTGACTGCAAATTCAAAACCTGGCATGGAATGCATCTGTGATATTTCCTTCATCCAGAACCCTGCGCGGGAGCACTCATGAGGAAGGTATCCCGAGTCCTGAGTGATGCTGAAACCCATGTGATGTGCTCTCCATTTGGCTTGTGTGTTCTCTACCTGTTTCTCCTCTGTTGCCTGAATTAGTGGCTGATTTTTACAGTAATGGAAACTTGGAGCCAGGTTTGAGAGATGAGGAGCTGTATTACTTCAGGCTTCCTATACCTGAAATGTGTTCAGTTTACTTTATCATAGGTTTTACATTCATTTTTATTATCTGAGTAATGTATTGACATTTACAGTAAACAATGTACACTCTTGGGTACACTGGTGGGGCTGGATTACAGTAACTTCTCTATTTTTTCCTGTTTTCTTTTGTATTTCAAATATATTTTGAGTTTCTCATCTTAGTGAACTGTGTCGTATTTAAGCTCGTATGCCTCAAGTGAGGTCACATAACGTTATTCTTTAAGGTTCTTTCCTTCCTGTGGTGGGGTGGAGGAGTAGTCTGTGGTGTGGAAATACTTCATTTGTTTCTGCACTCATCTCCTTTAAAATGTATTTTAGTAAGGGTCTTCAGATTCTCACTGCACAGATTGGATGGGTAGTGATATTCCTGTTTTCAGCCTCCCAAGCGCTGGGATTACAGGCAGGCACCACCACACCCAGCCTCAGTTGCCATCTCAGTGCATCCTAGGGCCATGTCTGGGATAGCACACCGGGGATGGAACCCTGTTGTCTGTGCCTGCCTAAGCAGGTGCTCTAATCTGCTGAGCTATCAGGCCAGCCATCTTGTTTCTGTATTCATCTTTGATGGACATCTTTGATGGACACATAGGCTGCTTTCCAGATTTATCTATTATGAATGCATTTGCTATAAAGATGAATAGGCATATATTGTTCTGATATGATGTGTTTAACTTTTGGGGAAGGTAGTGAGATGAAATCTCAGTGTTGTTTTAATTTGCATTTTACAAATGACCAGTGATTTTGAGCATTTGTTCTTTATTTTATTTATTTATTTTCGTATATTAGGGAAGGGTCTACAGGGTGTCCAGGGTCCCACTACTAGATTGGGTTCGTAGTGATCTGCCTGTTTACAGCCTCCCAAGACCTGGGATTACTGGTGCACACCACCATGCCCAATTTCAATTGCTGTCTCAGAGTGCTCCTGGGGCGGGCCAGCAAGGCAGGCCCAGGGATCAAGGCAGGCTCAGCAATCAATTTGCTGAGATATTTGGCTGGTCCTTGAACATTACTTCTTGCTTTTATTGGCCATTTGTACATTATATCTGAGAAGTGTCTTTTCCTTTCAAATGCCCGGGACTGGCTTTAGCTCAGCGGACTGGCTTTAGCTCAGCGGTTCCTTCGACAGCATCCTGTTGTCTTTTCGTTTCAAATGCCCATTCTTGGATTGGGTTTTAAATTTCAGAGGTCTAATATTTTTAAGTCTTTAAATATTTTAGGTATTTTTCATGTGTCTGATAAGTAATAGAAAAAATGTTTTTCCAATTTTGTAGGTCATCTATTCACTATTTTGTTTCCTTTGCTGTGCTGAAGCTTCTTAGTTTGATGTGATCCCCTTTGTTGGTTGTTGTTAAGATTTCTTTTTTTTCTGTTTTATTAATTCATGTTTGTAATTTATGCAGTTTACAGCCACTGTGGGGAATGATTACATCCACACATTATGGCTTATGTTGTCTGATGTTTTAAAGATCTCGATTCCTTTTCCTCTTTCTCCCCCTGCCCCTCTGGCAACCCTCTGGTTGCCAGTCATGTGTTTCATACTTGTTATGATATGTTTGAGCCCATCATACTGCTATTTACATTGGTTGAGGTCTTTAGGGTTTTGCTCATGGCATATCTTTATTTCTCTTGTTTTCCCTTCTCCTTTCCCCCACTCCTCTTCTTGTTCCCTTGGACCATTTCTACCAGACAGGATCTGTTCCCCTGTCCTTTTCTATCCACCTTTTATCATTTTCTTTGTGCATTGCCTCACTCACATGAGGGGTACCACATGCTACTTATGCTTGTGCATCTGATGTGTTTCACTTAACATGTGTGACCCTGGTGCATCCAGTTTCCTAGCAAGGCCTCAAGTTTATTGTTTTTCATAGCTGAGCAGGATTACATTATATATTTACACCCCATTTGTTTATCTAATCCTCTGGTGATGAGTATGAAGCCTGCTTTCAGGATTTCCCTTTTACAAACTGTGTTGTTGTAAACACTGGTACTCATGTATCACTGTAGTATGATGACTTTAGCTCTTTGGTGAAGATACCAAGCCAAGGGACAGCAGGGTTGTATGGGAATTCTACTTTGAGTTCTTTGAGAAATCTCCATTCTTATTTCCATAATAGTTGTACTAGTGTGTATCACCACAAACAATGCAGGGGGATTCTTTTACATCACTGCCACACCAGCGTTTATTGTTGTCCGATTTCCCAAAGATTGAACTTCTTTTCCTGGTACGATTGAATCTTTGTGTTCCTTTCATTTTCATTTCTCTACTGGGCAGAGATGCTGAGCAGTTTTCATGTATGTGTAGGCCATTTATATTTCTTCCCTTGTGAAGTGTCTCTTCATTTCTCTTGCCCATTTCTTCACAGAGTTTAGATAGTTTAATATTTTGAGTTCTTTGTATATTCTATACATTAGCCCTCTGAGAAGTAGCTGGAAAAATTTATTCCCATTCTGTAAGTTGTCTTGTCACATTAGGGATCGAAACTTTTGCTGCACATAAGCTTTTTGGTCACATATAATCCCTTTTTGTTGATTATTGTTGCTATTTCTTGTATGATTGAGTTTCTGTTTGGAAGTCCTTTCCTCCTGCTTTTGTTACAAGTGTTTTACCTCATTTGTCTTTCAGCAGGTTGAATAGTTCAGTTTTATTGTTTTGAATAGTTCTGTTTTAATGTTTAGTACCCTTTATTTTTGGTGGAACCAGGGATTGAACTCAGGCCCTTGTGCTTGCCAGGGAAGTGCTTATTCCACTGAACCATCTCCTAGTTCCTGTTTTAATGTTTAGATCTTTCATCCATTTAGATTTTAATTTAGTATATAAAGACATAAGGGTCCAACTTCATTGCTTACAAATGGATCACCAACTTGCCCAGCACCACTTGTTGAATAGGCTATCTTTCCTCCAACATACGCCTTTAGACTCTTTTGTCAACTATCAAATAGATAAATATGCTTCAGAAGTTTTCTATATCCTCACTTCTGGGACATTCATCCAAGGATGTGTTTTGTTCCAGTACAATGCCGGTTTTTTTTGTGGAACCGGGGATTGAACTCAGGCCCTTGCTCTTGCCAGGGAAGCAAGACCACTGAGCCGTCTCCCCAGCCTGTACAATGCTGTTTTTATCACCATTGTTTGTAGTAGGGCTTGAAGTCTGGTATGGATATGCCAACTTCTTTGCTCTTATTGCCCCAAACTATGTTTGCTATTTGAGTTATGTTATGGTTCCATATAAATTTTAGGATTGCTTTTGCTACATTGTAAAGTACACTGTTGCTATTCTGATTGGGCTGTACTCAATCTGTATGAAAGTTTTGGAAGTGTGGCCATTGGGATACTACTGGTGCTGTCCAGCCAGAAGCAAGGGCCATCTTGAAACATTAACCAGAGTAATCAGGCAAGAGGAAGAAATAAAAGAGATAGGAAAAGCAAAACTCAGAATATCAGCATTGGCAGATGACATGGAAAACCCAAAGAACTCCACCTAAAAAGTCTTAGAGTCAAAAACCAATTTCAGATAAGTAACAGGACACGACACAAGTTCAACACACACACACAATTAGCATTTGTGTATACCAAGAATGAATGGGATGAAAAGGAAATTATGAAAATAATACCATTCAGTGGCTTAGAAAATGAAATAATTAAAAATCAAACTAATCAAAGTGTAACCCCTTTACAAATAAGGAAGCTAGAGAGGACATCAGAAAATTTAAAGGTGTCTGGTAGTATTTCTTGCACAAATGATGTCGTATTAAGAATGTCTTTGAGGCCAACTCTGTCTCAGGGATTTTCCTGTTTTGTCATGAAGCAGATTGTTTCTTTTCTATGTTTAGAGAAGTGATCTACTTTGATTTGAGTTTAGTGCATGGATCCAGGTTCAGTCTTCAGCATGTGGAGAGCCAGTTTTCCTAGCACCAACTTTTAAAGAGGTTTCCTTTCTTCTTGGAATGTATTTGTGCTCTTGCTCAAGGAGAAGATTGCTGAGTGTGCCAGAGTTGTTTTTGCGACCTCTGTTGTGTTCCAATATGTTTTTAATCACTGGACCTTAGTAGAATACCTTGAGGTATGGGATTGCAATGTCCCCTGTCTTTCTCTTGTCTAGAATCACTTTGGCTATTCTAGGTCCCTCCTACTTGTATGTGAATTTTAGGATTGATTTCTCTAGTGCTTTGCAGAATCTTCTTGGTATTTGGATTGAGACTGTGGTAAATCTGTGTAACAGCTTTGCTCATATGTGCATTAGACTGTTGGTTCTGCATAAAAAGGGGATACTGCTTCCACTTTCTGAAGTCCTCCTTGATCTCCTTATTCATTTTTTTTTTTTTTTTTTTTGGTATTTTAGGGCAGAGTCTACAGGGTGTTCAGGGTCTCACTATTAGATCAGAATCCTAGCAATCGGCCTGTTTACAGCCTCCCAAGAGCTGGGATTACAGGTGTGCACCACCATGTCCAGTCCCAATTGCTGTCTCAGTGCATCCCGGGGGTAGTGCTGGCACAACAGGCCTAGGGATCAAACTGCTGGCCCCTGCATCTGCTTGCAGGTGCTTTAATCCACTGAGCTATTTGGCTGACCAGAATCTCCTTATTCAGAATATTGTGGTTTTCATTGTAGAGTTCTTTTACTTGCTTTGTTAATTGCTAAGTATTTTATTTTCTTAATGTTACTTTGAATTGTACAGTTTCCCTAATTTCTCTCTCAATGTTTTTATAATTGTTGTATAAGAAAATTATTGCTTTTTATTATTTTGTGGAGGAAAGATAGAAATTGATTTTTTTGGTATGTATTTAGTATAGGGTCTATAGGTTCTCATTACACAGATTGGGCTTCTAGTGATTCTTCTGTTTTCAGCCTCCTAAGCGCTGGGATTACAGGCATGCACCACCATGCCCAGTCTCAGTTGCAGTTTCAGCACACTGGGGGGCATGGCCCAAATAGCACACTGGGATTGAACCCTGGTTCCTCCTCTTACCTACGCAGGTGTTTTAGTCTGCTGAGCTATCTGGCTGGCCCTTAGAAATTGATTTTTAAATCTTGGCTTTGCGTCGTTCTATACTGCTGAATTTCATTATGAGTTCTAGGAATATATATATTTTCTCGTACTGGTATCAAAGCTAGGACCTTATACTTGCCAGGCAAACACTTATGTCCCTGAACTATATCCCCAGCCCTACCACTTTTAGGACTATTTTGGTGGAATTTTTCTGAACTTATACCTAGAAAATTATGTCATCTACAAATAATGTTAACTTAATTTTCTTTCCTTAGTCACATCCCTTTACTTTCTCTCCTCTAATTACTGTGGCTAGTATTTAAGAAGCATATTGAATAGAATTGCTAAGAGCAGATATACTTGCTTGTTCCTGATGTTAGAGGGATAGTTTTCATTTTGCCACGTATAGTATGATGTTCATCAGTGGTTTGACATACATGGCTTTTATCAGGTCTAGACAAAGACCTTATATCTATTTTCAGTGAAGTTTTTATCATGAGTGGATGCTGGAACTTACCAAATGCTTTTTGTGATGCTATTACAATGATCACGTGAATATTGTCGACATTTTGATTATGTGCTCTATCATACTGATTTACATATGTTGAACCATCCTTTGAATGAATCCAATATGGCCATATTGATTTTATCTTTTTGAGAATTTGCTGTATGGTGTGTGCCAGTTTTACACTGAGTAATCTTACATCTGTGATCTTAAAGGATCTGTAGGTAGTTTTTAAAAAACTTTTTTTGACTGGGTTTGTTTGTGGTTTAAGAGTCAGATCCTGTTTTTGGAGCACCTGGTGGTGTACCATTAGGTTGTTTGAACTCCCTCACTTTTTCTGACTTGGGAATTCACTGCTAAAGACTTCCCTCTCAGGACTGCTTTCACTTTGTCTCCTAGGTTCTGGTATGTCATTCTGGGATTTTCCTTTGACTGTAGGGTTATTTAAAGGTTGTTATTTAATTTCCATGATTTGCATAGTTCCTCTGGGTCTATTCCCATTGATATCTAGTTTCCTTATACTATGATCTGATAATGTGCATGGGATAATTTCAGTTACTTTGCATTTATTTAAGTCTGCTTTATGGGCTAGTTATGTTGTGTATTTTGAAGAAAGTCCTGAGAAAAACGTGTAGTCTCTTTGTATTGAAAGAAACAGTTCATGAATATCTATAGTTTGTTCAAAGGTTTTGTTGGAGGCTGATATTTTTTTGCTGGTTTTATGCATAGTTAATTTATCTGTGACAGTGGAGTGCTGAATTCTGTCTCTGTTTTAATTTAAAAATACCTCATTTATTGTTCTTTTTAAAATTTCATGAGGGGTAATATCCTAAAGCTTAATTTTCCAGATGAGTAGTTAATATCTGCATTACTATCTTAAGAAACCAATAACACACGGTCTGGCATGTTCAGGCATGTTGCTTTCCTGAAGAACAACAGCACTCACATTCCCTATTCATAGCACAATATATAGTGATAACCATGAGTCTCAGACCTCCACATTTCAAATATTTATTTTATTTAAAAGCAGAGATCTGAGATGAGTCTGAGTGGGACCCTATACCAAAATAAAGAAATAAAAATCTAACTTTTAAGAGAAGTGTGTAATAATTTCACAACTCCCTGATATTTCACTAGTGAAAGAGTCAAATAAAAAAGATAAAAGCAATGTAAAAAGAACGAAGATTTGTTCACAAATCTTCCTCACAATGAATGTGCCTGTGTACTGCCAACTTGTACTAAAAATGTTTTTTTAATTAATTATTTTTTTTGATTAATAGGACAGTTTCAATAATTAATACATTGAACATTGTTATGTTTTAGTGGTTATCCATAGTACAAGATACAGGCAGGACATCCTGTCCAAACACTATTAGTATAAATCTTTCTTCTCATTGATTTAAGCAAAAGTAGGTGTATATCTATCCTAATTATAGTGTATATACATATACAGAATGGTTCTTCCTTTGTATTCCCTTTCTTCTTTCAGTCCTGTTTGAGATGGGTATTCCACTGGTATCCACCTACTATAGGTGAGTGAATTCTGCAAAACAATCCAATACAATAGGTTATCCACAGAAGTTGTTGACTTGAGACTTTTAGAGCTCAGCACACAATATGGCCCTACTTTATGTACTGTATTTTCATACTTTTCTCCTGGATGGTTAAGACCAAGATAAAGCAAGACCTATATAACAAAAATGTAATTTTTGTATCTGATAAGGTCAGTCAAGTCCTCTCAGGATCTATCACGTAACCCTGCACTGCAGTTTGCAGATCCTTTGTCAGTGTCAGCAGATCCTTTGTCAATGTCAGCAGTATGGATGAGTCATGGCCATTGCTGGACAAATTTGCTCTCTGTGAAAGCCTGAGAGAATGTTTTCTCTCTGTGTAACTCTCCCTTGGTACACTCTATCGATCTTGTTGCTCTGTGGCCCCATAATCTCCTTTATCAGAAAATTTGGGGCAGTTACATTATGTTACATTACAGGTTTTCCTCCCATCCAAGTACTAACCAGGCCTGACCCTGCTTAGCTTCCGAGATCAGATGAGATCGGGTGCATTCAGGGTGGTATGACCATAGACATTACAGGTTTTCCTATGCCTTCAGTCTTCACTGTCCTTGAAAGGCTTGGGACAAAATATCGGACACCCTTGCAGCACTTCTACTTCTCTAAGTTTGGCCTGCAAACTTAGATTGTTAACCCTACAGAAGAATAGCTTATTATTGCCCTACTACAGTTGCAGTTGAGTTTAACTTCACTTTATGTCTGATATCAAACATTTTAGGCATAACGTGGGACAGGTATTGATATGTTAAACTTTAAGTCCCTACAGAATATGGATATAAAAATTTCAAAAATGAAAGATATTTAAAAAATATAAATAAACAAGTAAACATATTTACATAGAAATTTAGAAATCTAACCATTTACAGCATTGTAGAAGGACAGTCCTGTGACATTGTTTTCATGTCTTTTTCCATTTATTACCGATTTAAAAAAAAGAAAACAACAAAAAACTTTTTCTTGTGAGACAGTATGGAAATAATGGGTATGTCATGACAAGAACTACATATTTAGAAGACCAGAATGACAGGCATTCCAAGCATTACCCCATATTACACATTGCTTTGTTCAGTGCAGTTGCTTGGTTCACAGGTATCAGCATGTATAGTTACTCAGGGTTAGAATCCTATCAATAAACTGCTAGTTTCAAAAACCTCCTGATGTTTCTCAGGATCATTGCTGTGCACGTCTTATGTGTATAAATGCATGGCTTTGATCCTGTCATGTTTCCCAGATTTTCTCCTTGTCCTCTCTCTGTTGTTCAGTCCTAAAGTTCTTGCTTTACTTTTAATTGTGTTATACCTTTCTAGTTGTATTTCTTCTTTTGATTTCTTACACTAGAGTGACTATATGATATTTACACATTGTGAGTCTGGTATATTTCACTTATGAATATATCTTTGAGTAGCATCCACTTAAATATAAATGCTTCAAGTTTATCATTCTTTATAGCTGAGTAATACTCCATTGTACAAAAGTACCACATCTTTTTCAACCACTCCTCATTTGATTCTTTACTTCAGATTCTATGAATTCAGAGATTTGTTTTTTTATTTCAGAAATTAATTCTGATTTAAGTATGTTCTTCTATACCTTTCTGCTGTTGTTTATTTACTTCCGACACTACTAATTTATATATTTCAGCTGAGCTAGTGTCCTCTGCACTTGTTCTTGGTGGGCTTGAGGCCTGCAATTGTATTGTGCTCCTTTTCTTTGTCATTTCAGATAACTTTGACTTCTGACCTTTGGTGTAGAGCTTTGGTGCAGCTATAACCTTAGCACCTACTGAAATTCGGGTATAGATCTATTAAGTTTGAGTTTATCCAGTTATGTCTGGCTTGGGTATAGCTGTTGTGTTAAGCTCCTTCTTGCTGCAGCCCTTGGAAGCGAACCTGTTGTGCTCCTCTGCTGCAACAGTGTGCCTGTGGTGCGCCTGTGTTTTGTCCCTGGCTCATGGGGTGCAGGGGAGCGCAGAAACTCTCCCACACACTAGTTGGACCTGGACTTAGGATGGAAGGGAGGAGTGGATGTTTCATGAGAAAGCAGAGCAGAAAGGGTCCTGAGAATGCAACAAAAGGACTCACTCAGGGCCTGGCTTGCACTTTATCCTCTGGCAAAGGGGAATGCAGGAGTTCACACCCACACTAGCTGCTGGGCCTGAGCTTGGGAGGGATGGGAGGGATGGAGGTTTCCTGAGTTGAATTCTCTTGTTACTATTGTAGTAGTGGTGTCTGGTTTTCCATTTCCTTTTTTTTTTTTTTATTTTGTGGTACTGGAGATTGAACTCAAGATCCTGCACTTGCTAGACAGGCACTTAGTCTACTGAGCTATCTTCCTGGCCCTCCGTTGATGTTTATTGTATTGAGTTGGAGAGCCAGTATTTGTTGCACATATGTTGGTAATAGTCTTCTCATATTTTTCCCTAATCCAAGAGGTAGTGACTTTCTTTCTCACCTCTCATCAGTGTTGACTTAGAATCCAGTTTATCTCAAAATAGCATAGCTACTCCTGCTTTTATCTGGATTCCCACTGTATGGAATATAGATATCTGATTTTTGTTTTCTACCTGCACACTTCTTTTCTAATTAAATATGTTTAGTTTAAACTGAATTGTTCTGTTTGTTGATTGATCTGTTTTGCCAATCTGTGTCTTCTGCCTGAGGAATTGATAACATCTTAGAACACTTTCAAAAAAGACAAAACTTTCTGGGAATTATAGAAAAATATGCTTTCAGCTATTTTCAGAGAGATTGCAAATTTTTAAACCTACAAGTACATCTGCTATCACATTCATCTAGAACACTGACTTGTTCATGCAAATACCTGAATAAGGAGGATTTGTGGCTTTTTCTTCACAGACTGGAGCTGGCAAGAGACACAGATGTGCCTGAATTCAGAGTGCAGGGCAGCAAACCCAACAAAAACCACTTGTCAGGAAGGTTCTTCCGCATACTACCTCAGTACCCTGCATTGCCCTAGACACTGTAAGGGTGGTGTTATGTTAGTGTGTGTGTTTTTTTGTTGCTCTGGCAAACAAGAGTTCAATTTGCTGGCCTTCATAGGTAGACAGTGGAGACAGAAACGTGAGTTTGTTGTTCCTTCCCATTGCCAGAGAGAAGGTGATTTATAAAGGACAGGACAAGAGAATCCATCATACTAAGTCATGTTCCCATCATGCCAGGGCTGGTGTGCTTGGGCACCCTTCTGTGTGCAGTCCTGCTGAGGCTCAGTGGGACCCTGGAAGTATGCACATGGGTTCAGGCAGAAACAGGTTAAAGAGGGTTCACTCACAAGTACCCGTTTGAAGCCCAGCCTCAGAACTTCACTAAACATGTGCAGTTGTAAATATTTGTTTCCCTGGTTTTGACTTTATCTCTCCTTTTCTTCTTTCTGGTGTTGGGAATAGAACCCAAGACCTCAAACATACAAGCTGAGGGCTCTACTACAGTGTTTCATCCACAAACTCATATTCCTACATTCTACAGTGAGGGAATAAATGCCCAGTGAAACTACTCTGAACAACTAATGGGTGCCTAAATCAATTTAGAGTGATGAGGGAAAGTAGCTAAAAATATGTTTCTGGTCTTTGAGATGTGTATGCAAAGCTTTTAAGGGGCCAGAGTCAGGCACAACCGACAATTGAAACTTTTCTGCATGGAGTTCAATCTCTGTGTGAAAACATTCTCCAAATGCTCATAATCTGGGTGCTGTATGGCATAGGACTGCATGCTTTGGAAACTCAGTTAGAGCCAAGATAGCAAAATGAGGGCTGTGGAATGAATTTGGGGTAGCCTGAAAAAGAAGAAAAGGACATAGAAAAATTGCATTCAGTGTTACTGTAGTAATTCATTTTCATATCACTAAATGGGTTTTCTTTGAGTTTTTTGGGAAGAATTTTTGCTTGCTCCCCTGGTGCCCTCCCCAGGGGCAGGGTGATTTAGACCAGGGCTCTTTGCCTGTCCCTGGGCTCAGAAGGCTTTACACTAGGGTGCCAGCTCAGCTCCACTGTGGGTCCCTCTCAGCCCTCCCTGTTGCCCTTGTGTCCTGACAAATCCAGCTGTCCCTGCCCACCTGGCTGCTCAGCCCTGCCTCCTGATATATCCTGCAGGGTGCTGACCTGTTGGGCTGTGCAACTCCTCAGCCAGGCCAGCAAGGGAGGCCACAGGCCTGAACCTAGTAGCTTGGATTCACTGCCCAGAGATAGGATATGCTGAGGGAGGCAGGGAACCTGAGGGGTTATGCAGGTTAGTGGGCACCAGGAAGTGCTGGAGCAGGCATGGGGTCTCAAGGGCAGGCTGAGGAAGCATGTAACAGATTCCTTCAGGCCCTGATGAGGAACTCGTGGGTAGGTCTTGAATCAGAGGATATCTTAGAGAAACTGAAGGACACAAGTAACTTTACTTAGTAAAGTAAGGATTTTCTCAGAATATCAGGCTGAGCTCACCATTAGAATTGTTGTAGAATGCAGTCTGAAAAGCAGTTCAGAAAATGGGCTAAAGAGCTGTGGCTAGGGTCTAGGACAGCAGCCAGACACAGCAGGCCACTGAGCCCTGGCATCCTAGTGCCGCCGGCCAGGCTCCCTGCAGGCTGTCTCAACTGGACATGGGGGAGAAGGTGGGGAGGCTTTTCTCAGGCTTCCTGACAATGCATAGGAACAGAGGATCCAAGGTGTGAGAGGTGCTTTCTTTCTTCCCTTGCTATGTCTCTCTCTCTGGAGTCCTGAGGAAATAGGGGCCACAGCAGACCAATGAAGGAAGGAAAACTTCACAGGATGTCCAATCTCTCAGCCTGAAGTTCCTGCTGACTTGGCCCATGGTGTCCCTTCTCCTGTGCAAGGTAATAGGCTTGCTGGGAAAGGAGGCTTGGGAGAGAGACACCTGCTATCATTCCACTTGCAACAGTGGGCTGTGCACCCCAGTGTGTTGGTGCCAATGTCAGCAGGGGACACTGTGTGCCCTCTCCACACCAGCTCTCCCAGGCTGGGCTTCTTAACGTGGTGTATTCATGTGGGCAAGCCTGTGTCAGGCAGGGAGAGATGGTCCTTTGTGTCATCACAGTTTGCCTTATCAAGCTTCCCAAATGGTTACTTCCTTGGGAATCATGGGGTACTGGGAGGCTGAGAGCCCCACCAGATGACAGTGACACAGGCCACAGTTCTTGTTCTGGCTGCAGTGGAGTGGGTAACAGAAGGGGAGAGAGGAGCAGATCTGCGCTCCTTGCACTCCTCACTTCTGGATCCTCTTCCTGGACAATGCTTCCAGTTTTCTGCCTTGGGAAATGGGGCTCAGCCTGGCATGTCCTGGAGGAATAAGAGCAGAATTTTTGCTGCACAAATGAAATGGTGGCCATAGGAAACTACATGGTGTGTTTCTCATGGTGACAGCAACTCCTCCATACAGGAAACAATACCTTCTGTCTTCCCATTTCAGGGTTGGTTCAAGAGTCGGAGACTCAGATATAGGAAAAGGGACAATCCCAAATTGGGAACAATCCCAAAATGGTAAGGCGTAGAAAAAGAAGCTCAAGTTCTCTTCAAGGTTGAGGGAGAACCTCAACCTTGAAGAGGGAGGCGATGCTCAGAGGCAACCACCTGCTATCCAGGCTTATCATGGTGATCAGACACTGGAGCAATGCTAGCATGTCACCCTTCTCTTAGACCACACCAGAGATGGAATATTTCCTTGGCTCTATGTCCGGCCATGTGTTGGTACCTGTCCCAAATTTGTCTTCTCATCACTTTTATTAGCAATAAAGCATTTGAATTCTCAGTATGTTTCTTTTTATGTCAATTCTGGGGAGAGTAGAATATAAATGCAAGTTGATGCAGAAATTTCATTTCAACAGTGGTAATGAGGTCTGCTGTCATGGTGGGATTCTCATAAGTCACGAACAAGAGGCCTTGGACAGCAGCCTTCTAAGTGCCATGGGGAGAATTTACTACTCCTAATATGTAATTCTCTCTCCTTTGAAGCCAGCCCATGGTGTCCCTACCTATCCACTATCATTTCTGCACCTCAGCTGTGTGGAAGAAGGCCTGGGAAGGCCCTGGTGAGAGGACATTGTGTGCACACAGAGCTGCATCTCTCCCATGCTGATTTATGGATGAAAGGGGACAGTTTTTATACAGCTGCTCAAAGCAAGAGCACAAGCACCATGAGCAAAGTTGCAGAGAAAGCAGTCCTTGGCAAGCCCTCCTAGCTCCCTGAGTTCTCATTTTCTGGTGTGGGCACAAGTGAAACTGTAGAAGTAATGACCCCCATAGGGGTGTTCAGAGGCTGGGGACACATTGCCAAAGCATGAAGGTGCACTTAGGCAAACCACTGCTGGAAAGTAGTCTTTGGCAGTGTGAGTATCCCGAAAGGACTTGTGTGTGAAAGCTCTTGAAGTGTGGAAAGCTCGGATGAGATGGAAAGTGAGCACTGGTCATGCAGATAAAGTATAGTGCTGACTGGAAATGCCTTCTGGGAGCAGGCAGGGTGCCAATCACAGGCCACTGTCACAGTGGGAACCTGCTCCTGGGGAGGACAGCACTAGAACAGAGAGTGCCAAGCCCTAAGAGGAGGACACAGAAAGGAAGCCCTTGGGTCGTGGATGCAGCCTCCTGATGGAATGGGACTGGCCTGCTCTAGCAGGGATAGAAAGGCACAGAACCGTGCTAGGTTTTGTCCTTTTGGGAGTGTTATGTTGGCAAAAGTAGCAGGGCCAACAATACTTGTCCATGTTGTGGTTACCTCCATAGCTCTGACATTTTCAATACAGTGCTGAGTTCTGAATGTATTCATGGATGGACCAGGTGCAGAGGCCATCCTACTTCCCACTGTATCCAGGAGCATCTTCACTGGCAGGAGCTCTTAGCAGGAAAGTCAGCCTATGCAGTGGTTCTCAGATAGCCCTGGAGAGTCACACTGCCAGGCTCTACAAACTATGCAAAGTGGGAACTTTCCTCAGTGATCCCCTAAGACTGTTCTGTGTGCCAGGGTCAGAGCTGGAAGTGGCCTGTCTGTGTTACCTGCTACCTGAGGCCATGCAACCCCATCCTCAAGGCCTCCTGAGGGATGAGAAAGATGTGACCACCTTTACCAGTGAGTCTTCAGTTTTAAAGCAAATACAAGCATTTAGAAAATGAAGTCAAGAGTCAAAAGCTGAGGTTGGCTGAAGGCCTCTATCCTGGATGAGCAAGAGGACTGAACAACACAGCAGGGGCCTGTATGTGTAGTCTTGCAAACTTTCTTTTACCCCTCCAAAGTTAGTCTTACAAAGTTAGTCATGCAAAGTTAGTTTCATGAGAAACAGGTTGTCCAGAGAATAATGACTGAAATAGTCTGGGCAGCATGCTTTCCTCAAGGCTCAGGCAGTTTGACTGCTTTATGCATCCTACTGCCCGGTGCTCTCACACATATGACTGATTTCCAGCTTCAGTTGCTCTGTGCAGAGGGCTTCTGTCTCCTAATGCTGTCTGATTTCCCCTCTCGCCTCAGGTTTGGTTTAACAATTGTAGAGCCAAGTACATAAAAATCAGAGGAAAGCACTCCTCTGGGTCACATCACCTGATTCCCTGGACCACATTCTCATGGATGCAGTGACCCAGCTGTTCTAGAACACTGTCCTTCATGAAGAAGCAGAATGTAGTTGGAGTTTTGTGTTGCCGTGAATCCCAGGGCCAATAATGTTTCAACCCTGTGTGGGTACCTGCATAACACCTATATTTGCAACAATATATATGTATATATTGTAAAATATATTGGAACAAAATGCACGTTGCCATTAGTCACCCACAAAATGCTCTCCCTTGCTTTGAACTGACAGATAAAATTCTTTGTGCTTTCTGAAGCATTTTATTTATTTATTTATTTGTTTTTGTATTTATGGAAAGGTCTACAGGGTGTTCAGAGTCTCACTACTAAATCGGACTCGTAGTGATTCGCCTGCTTACAGCTTCCCAAGTGCTGGGATTATAGGCACGCCATCATGCCTGGTCTCAATTGCTGTCTCAGAGCGCCCTGGAGGCGGGGCCAGCACAGCATTTCTGGGGATCAACCCCGCCCCCGCCCTGAGCCTGCTTGTGGGCCCTTTATTCCGCTGAGCTATTTGGCTGGCCCTTCTGAAGCAGTTCTGACACTTGTCTTCGATGTGTTTAGTTGTGAAGTTAAGGCAGCCTTAGTGTCCTGAATGTATTTAAAGGTTTACTTGTCAGACTATCTTCACTTTAGAGACAAGCAGAGTCACATGCCCAGAGAGCTGCTAACTGACATGCATGAGGACACACTGTGAGTTTTCTTTTCTTCATTTTCTTTTAGGTACCAGATACTCAACTGAGGCCCTTGCTCTTGCAGGCAGGCATTTAGGCTGTTGAACTATCTCCCCTGCAATAAGTTTCCATTTGAAGGAAATTGCTGCATGGTTTGGATCAACCAGAGGGGATGAAAGCATCTGAGATTGTCCAAAAAAAACTGAGAGTAAAAGGCACATTTTTTAATGTGTTTGATATAGTGTCTCACTACACAGCTCAGACTCATACTGATCCTCCTTTTCTGAGCCTCGGACTCATAGTAATCTCCCTGTTCTGAGCCTCCCCAACACTGGGATTACAGGCGTGTGCTACCATGCCCCGTAACAGGCACATTGTGAGTAATATTCATCATGCCAAACCTAGCAGCATGCTTATTCATTCTTTCTTTGCCATACCTCTTTTAGAGTAATAAGTGTTTTTTAAAAGTTCAAACACACACCATATCTATCTGTCTGTCTATCTATTTATCATCTATCTATCTAAATATCTATCATCTCATAGCATCTTGAAGAAGTCTGTGAAACCTTCCTTCTACCCTCATGTGGAGTCTTACAAGGTGCTGTCTGTATTGTAGGGGAAGGGACTGTGGTGACATCTTGCAGCCATCATAATGTCTCCAGAGCCCAAAGTGATAGAGTAGTCTCTAGCTTGTTCCAATCAGCCTTCTCTCATTCCCACTTCAGGGCTTTGCTGTACAGTGAGCGACCCTCTTTTCCTTCAGAGCCCCCAGTGGGTTAGAAGGCTGACAGGGAAAGTGGTGAAGAGAGCAGAGGGGCTGAGGTGGGAAGGGAAACATCTGGTAGGGACAGTGTATGGGATAGGGGATGGAGGACCTTGCATGGCCCATGTTAAATGAGCCAGGCAAGCCAAGACAGGGTTGCCGATGTCAGTGAAGAAGGCGGCAGCAGAGCCAGTGAGAAACAGCGAACATAGAGTAGCCAACCCGGAAGACCCTGTGTTTGGCACAGAGGCCAGTGAACATCCAAGATATCCCTGGGAAAGTCAAGCCCCAAACAAGGAGGTAGACAGAGATGGCAGAGCACAGTCAGGAGGGGACCAAATGGGGTGCAGTCAGCTGAGAAGGTTTCATGCAATGTGGAAGATTACGTGAAAGAGAAAGGCCTTGCAGAAATGAAGGGACACCACGTTCTAGCCTAAGGAGTTTCCAGGCAGAGAGCCAGGCAGAGCCTTCTGGGAGTAAGACATGCCTTTTAAAGGAGGCCTGGGGCTATAGCTCGGCCTCAGAGGCTGCACTAGAAGTCATAGAGTGAAGTCCCTGCTGTCCCCAGAGTCTGCCGGCAGCAAAGCTTCGGGCCGCTGGTGTGTGGAAGGCTCCCAAATCAAGGAGTGGGTTAGAAGTGGAGACAAGCATTCACGTGAGTGTCCCTGGGGTCGTGGGGGAGATAGCTGGAGTCTCATGATGAATCTGATTTTGGCCAAGCCTCAGCTCCCAAGTAAGTTAGAGTGAAAATGACTGTCACTGACTTGGTGGCACCTGTACTATGAGAGGCTGAGTCAGGAGAGCACATTTGAGGCTACCCTGGGCAATTTAGTGACGTAGCCACATTCTATCTCCAAATTAAAAATTAAAAGTGCACTCGGGACATAGATTAGTGTGAAGGCTGCATGTTTAATCACCATTTGATTTAAAACATATCTGTCAGTGTTCAAAATGGCAAGGCAGACTGTATTCAAGGAGAATATCAAGTTAGGCATAGTCGGAGGTTAAGAGGACAGAACCGGGCTGCCCTGAGGGCTGAGGAGAGCTGCTGCCCGGCCTCCCATTTGTCCCGGACAGCAGGAACTTCTTGGGTCTGTGCAACCACAGGGAAGAGGGGCTGCTGTCTATAGGGAGGGGAGCAATGGGTTCATGCAGAGAGGCAGAGACTGAGCTCCCCTGCATGCAGTATGGACGGTGGGTACTCACAGCTCAGGACCAGGGAGCAACTCAGGGCGTGGAAAGTTGAGAGAGATATCTGTGCTCATGGAGGACTCAGACCAACCAGCCCAACAGGATTCCTGGAATAGCAGGAGAAACAGGAGAAGAGCTCCCCTGGGGAATGAAGAGTGACCTGGGAGCTGTGCAAAAATGAGACCCTGTGGCCACAGAGTCAGAAGCCCACACATCCCAGGCCAGTTGCATTGGAGCTCAGAGGGCTTTCAGAACTGGGTCACGGGTGGATCTGTACCTTCACTGGGAATCTGAGAGGTATAAAGTGGGGCTGCTCCCTTGCAAGAGCTCTGCCTGGGAAGGAATGATCCCACTCTTGGTGCAGGCTGCACTGGATAGAGTTTTGCCTGATGGTCACGTAGGGCACCTAGACAGATTCACAGAACAGGAATTTCAAGAAAAAGAGTGTAGGGGGCCTGCCAGTTAGCTCAGTTGTTTAAACGCCTGCTCATGAAAATTTAGTCAGAAGCAGGATACCTCAGTTCAATTCCCAGCTCCACATGCCTTACCAGACCCACCCTTAAGGCAGCCTGAGCCAGACCAAAAAAAAAAAAAAATCCTTCTCAACTTTAAGGGCAGGCCA